>RJWJ010001617.1:0-124654 GCA_004363605.1 Indri indri | reverse complement strand
TGAGGTTGCTGTGAGCTAGGCTGACGCCACGGCACTCACTCTAGCCCGGGGAACAAAGTGAGACTCTGTCTCAAAAAAAAAAAAAAAAAAATTCCTTGAGTGAAGTTTTTATTTCCAGAAGTTCTATTTGATTTTTTTGTGAATAATTCAATTTATTCAGTGAATTTTTTATTCATTTCTTGTATTGTTCTTATGGTTTTTTCTTGTCAGTTTTCCATTTCCTCTTGTATTTCCTTGAGCCTTCTTATTATCCAAATTTGGAATTCTTCACTTGTCATTTTGATGTTTTCAATTTGGTTGGTATCCCTTGGTAAAGAGTTGTTGTTTCCCTTTGGGGTGACCTATTGTTCTGATTTTTTATACTTCTGTAGTTCTTTTGTTGATTCCTTCTCATCTGGCCTCTCAATCCAGTCCTGGGGGTACTGGGTCTAGCTTGCAGGCTTGTCCCTGTGTCCCTGAAGATCAATCGCTTACCATGCCAGAGAGAAGAGTGCTGGTCTCAAGTTGCCTATGGGATGTTCAAGCAGGTTTGATGGTCCTCTTGGGTTGCCTTTGTCCTACTGTCTTCACCTTCTCCCAGCAGTGTGAATTGTGTTGTGTTCCCCAGCTTAAGCTTTGATATGGAGAGTGGTCTTGTGATTATGAATCAGTCACACCCTGTTTGCTTTAGTTGGGCCATGCTAGGATGCACTATTGAGTTGTTTTCCATGTCATTGGTTGATGTTTGTATGAAAGAGCCTGTTGCTAAGATGTTCTCTTGTGCCTGTGGCAGACTCTGGTGCCTCAAGTGGAGTACTTGAGTCCCTCAAGCTTTAGAAGAGACCCTGAAGGTCCAAGGGGGTTGCTTGATTTCCACCATCACTGAAATGGAGAGAGGAGCAAGGCAGTTCAAGTCTAGGATGTGGGAGCCTGAAAGGCTTTGCAAAGCCTTGGCAGGGCTCAGTAAATGCTTGTCTGGCCACTAGGGGGAGCCGCTGGTATGAGCATTAGGGTGGCCTCACCAAACGGGAGGGCTGATCATGGGGGAGGGGCCTAAATGCTGAGTGCTAAGGCATAAGTCCGGGATCTTTCTGCCCTTATCCGGAAGCAGAAATGCAGTTTTTCTGTGGGGAGGGTTTGGCACTCCCCCAAATTGCCACTCCTTGTACCCCTGCAGCACACTCCCATCAGTTCACTCCATGTGTGCTCCCTCACCACCCAAGTCCAGCTCTCAAACTTCCCGCTGGTTTTTATGTCTGAACCACTAGCATGTGTCTCTGTGAAATGCCAGCTGGCAGTGAGTTCCAGAGTTGTGCACCCCTGTTTTACAACCAGTCTTTAGAGGAAGAGGTGTGGGTCCCCCATGGGAACATCTACCTGTATCTTGCACCTGCTAGAAAGAAATGGCTGCCCGTGAATTGCTTGCATGAACTGCTCTCCTTGTCATAATGAGTGGGTGGAGGGACCGCAGCACCAGTGCAGCTGGCACACCTGAGTGTGAGGCGTTCAGTTCCCACAGAACCAACTATTTCTCTCCGAATGACCTGCTCTTATCCAAATGGCAGTTCTCCAAATGGGGGATGGGTGCACTCCCAGATCCCTATTTCTTCAGCACCCCACTACCCTGTCCTGTTGGATATGTCCACATGGGCTTCCTTGCCACGTTGAATCCAGCCCCTCCAACTTCTCTCCTGTGTTTCCCTGCATCCCTCTCGTGTCCAGGGTGCAGCTAGGCCAGCTTGCTTCTCTGAGTCACTGGTGTGAGTCCCTGCAAAATGCCTACACGCAGGAAGTTCCCAAATTGTTTGCCCTTGTTCCACAGAAGACCTCAAGGGGAAGAGGTGTGAGTCCCACTTTCTGAGGAGCCCTTATCCTGGGATGCACGCCCACCAGAGAGAATTGGCTGTTCCTACACTTCTTGGCTCAAACTATGCTTGCAGTTGTATTGGTGGGGGAGGGACCGCAGCTCCTGGATAGCCTGAGCTCACTGCTTTCTCAGGTGCAGTGGATAGGGAAGGTGCAGGGTGGGGGGAGTGTCTGGATGGGCCAAAGCTGGCACTCCGGCCTCTTGTGGCACTCTCCTGGCACTCTCCTGGGGGGTGTCCCACTTGGCTTGCTAAAACTCCTGGGACTCACTAGTTCACCCCACTATTCCATATTTGACACTGTGCCTGGGCTCAGGGGTGGAAAAGCCTTCAGTATATTTAGTGTCCCAGTGTTCACCGGAGGCATTTATGAGGGGGAGGGAATCCTCCCTTACCCTTTCGCTGGGCTCAGAGCCTCTCTGGGTTTGATACCCGCTGATATCTTCTCCTCTTTATCTTCTTACTTCTCAGCCTTGTAGTTTTCTCTGTGAGGTCCCCAGCCATCTCTGGCTTCTCTCTCTGTGGTCCACACCTTAGCTGTGACTCTTTCCCGCCTCCTCTGTTCTATATCCTGCCTTCCCATTGGGACCGTCTGACAAGCATTGTCTCTAGTGGGCCATCTTGCTCAGTAATTGAATCACACTTATTGATTTGTGTATGTTAAACCATCCTTGTATCCCTTGGATGAAAGGCACTTAATCATGGCACATTATATTTTTGATGAGATGTTTAATTCTGTTTGCTAGTATTTTGTTGAGGATTTTTACATCTATGTTCATAAGAGATATTGATCTGTAGTTTTCTTTTTTTTTTGTTATGTCCTTTCCTAGGTTTGGTATCAGGATGATACTGAATTCATAGAACAAGTTCGGGAGGATTCCTTCCTTTTCACTGCTGGGGAATAGTTTCTGCAGGATAGGTATCAGTTCTTTGTAGGTTTGGTAGAATTTGGACATGAATCTGTCTGGAGCTTTTTTTCTTGGGAGATTTTTTAATTACTGCTTCAATCTCACTGCTCATTAGTGGTCTGTTCAGGCTTTCTATTTCTTCTTGATTTAGGCTTGGGAGGTTGCGTTTCAGGAATTTGTCCATTTCCTCTAGGTTTCCTAGTTTGTTTGTGTAGAGGTTTTCATAGTATTCATGGATGATATTTTGTATTTCTGTGATATTAGTTGTAATGTCTCGTTTATCATTTCTGACTGAAGTTATTTGAGTCTTTTCTTTTTTATTTCTGTTTAATCTGGCAAGTGGTCCATCAATTTTGTTTATCTTTTGAAATAACCAGCTTTTTGTTTCATTGAGCCTCTGAATTTTTTAAAATTTCCCTTTCATTTAGTTCTGCTTTGAGCATTGTTATTTCTTGTCTTCTGTTGGCTTTGTGTTTGGTTTGTTCTTCTTTTTCTAGTTCCTTGAGATGTGACTTTACATTGTTTATTTGTAATCTTTTTATATTTTTGACACAGGCATTTAAGGCTATCAATTTTCCCCTTAGGGATGCTTTTGCTGTATACAATAAATTTTGAAACCTTGTGTCCCTTTGATATTCAATTTGAGGAATATTTTGATTTCCATCTTAATTTCATCATTGACCAAAGGGTCATTCAGCAGCATGTTGTTTAATTTTCAGGACTTTTTGTAGTGTTGAGTTTCTCTTGGACTTTATTTTTAGTTTTATTCCACTGTGGTCTGAGAAGATACATGGTATAATTTCAATTTTTTTGAATTTGTTGAGAGATGTTTTGTGGCCTAAGATATGTTCAATCTTGGAAAATGTCCTATGTGCTGATGAAAAAAATATATAGATATTTATTTTTCAAGACAAGAGTCTCACTCTGTTGTCCTGGCTAGAGTGCTGTGGCATCAGCCTAGCTCACAGCAACCTCAAACTCCTGGGCTCAAGCGATCCTACTGCCTCAGCCTCCCAAGTAGCTGGGACTACAGGCATGTGCCACCATGCCTGGGTTTTTTTTTTTTTTTTTTTGTATATAGTTTTAGTTGTCCAGCTAATTTCTTTCTTTCTTTTTTTTCAGTAGAGATGGAGTCTCACTCTTGCTCAGGCTGTTCTCGAACTCCTGAACTCAAACAATACACCCGCCTCGGCCTCCCAGAATGCTAGGATTACAGGTACGAGCCACCACTCCTGGCTGAAAAAAATGTTTATTCACTAGTTTTTGGGTAAAATGTTCTGTAAATATCTGTAAGGTCCATTTGTTCTAGAGTCCTGTTTAAGTCCAGTGTTTCTTTGTTGATTTTCTGCTTCAATGATCTGTCCGGTTCTCTCAGTGGAGAGTCGAAGTCCCTGGTGATTAAGATACTACCGTTCATTTCTTTTCTTAGATCTAAAAGTGTTTGCTTTATGAAACTCAGAGTTCCTGTGTTAGATGCATATAACTTTAGGATCGTTATGTCTTCTTGTTAAATTTATCCTTTTAGCATTATATAATGTCCATGTTTGCCTTCTTCTACCATTGTTGATTTAAGGTCAATTTGATCCGATATGAGAAACTACACCTGCTCTCTTTTGGTTTTCATTTGCATGGAATATTTTTTCCATCCCTTTAACCTTGAGTCTGTATGAATCCATATGGTTTAGACATGTTTCTTGGAGACAGAAAATACTTGGTTTGTGTTTATTCATCCATTCAGCCAGTCTATGTCTTTTGAGTGGATCATTCAGACCATTCATATTGAGTGTTAGTATTGATGTGTGGGATGCTTTTCTGTTCATGTTGAATGATACCTTATTGATCTGTTTTCCCTCTTGTGCTATTGCTTTATAATAGCTGTGAGTTCTAACTTTTGGGTGTTTATACACTATTGGGTATCTATTGTGGTGTTGCATGCATAATACACTTTTGAGCATTTCCTGTAGGGCAGGTCTAGTAGTGACAAATTCCCCTAGTGTTTGCTTGTCCAGAAAAGTCTTTATTTCTCCATTATTTATGAAACTTAGTTTTGTAGGATAGGAAATTCTTGTCTGGCAGTTATTCTGTTTAAGATTAAAAATGGGGCCCCCATCCCTTCTGACTTATAAGGTCTCCACTGAGAAGTCTGCTGCTAGACTGATGGTTTTTCCTTTGAAGGTGAGTTGTTGCTTTTGTCTTGCAACTTGTAGAATTGTCTCCTGCATTTTGACTTTGGCCAAATGATGACTATGTGTCTTGGGAATGTCCTATTTACTATGAATCTTCCTGGTCTTCGATGACCATCTTTTGTCTGACGTCTAAATCTCTGGAGATACCAGGGAAGTTCCCCTCAATAATTCCCTTGAACAGGTTTTCCACGCTTTTTGCTTTTTCTTCTTCTCCCTCTGAGGTAACTACAGTTTGTATATTGGCTCATTTCACATAGTTCCATATTTCTCTGAGTGATTGTTCATTCTTCTTTATTCTTTTTTCTCCATCTTTGACTGACTGGGTTATTTTGAAAGCCTTGTCTTCAAGCCCCGAGATTCTCTCTTCTGCATGGTCTAGCCTGTTGCTGAAGCTTTCTGCTGTATTTTGTAATTCCGTACATGACTCTTTCATTTCTTTAAGTTCTGTTATAGCCTTTTTTATGTTGCCTATCTCTTTAGTGAGCTTTCATTTTTTTCATTTATGTCCTGCAACATTTTTTTTTTTTTGCTTCTTTATATTGGTTTTCAACTTTCTCTTCACTTCCATATTTTGAATTCCATTTCTGACATTTCAACAATTTCCTTTTCATTGGGGTCCACTGCTGTGGATCTATTGTGATCCTTTGAGGGTGTCCAACTAGCTTGTTTTTTCTTGTTGCTGGAATTTTTTTGCTGGTTTCTTCTTATCTGAAACCTGTTCTTTCAGCTTAGGGCTGATAGGTTTGCCATGTACCTGTTCTCCTTGTCTGGGAACTCTACCACTTAGATAGATAATGCTTTCATGTCCTACTCTGGAGAATTGACCTGGAGGGAGAGGGGTAGATGTACTGTGAGCCTGTAACACGGGTGTTCTCCTGCATTGTCTTGATCCCCTGTGGTTGTCACAGTCTAAGCCTATGCTGGGGATATTTGTTCAGATTGGTGTATTGGTCCCCAGGCCACTGTTGGAAGCTCAGGCAGAGGACTGTGTAAATTCCTCTCCTCAGAGGTGAATGATGTGAACTTTGGCAGTGCCAAGGTGGGTTGTGGGATCTGGACCAAGGTTGGATGATCTTCATGTGGAGTGATTTGTTGGTCCATAGGTCAGTGTTGGAAACCCAAGCAGGAGACTGGGTGAGTTGTTCTCCACTGAGTTGGACATTGCAGGAGATTGCTCTGCCCCAGTCTCCCTGTGGTGGTGGCAGTAGCTCTTTGGCAAGGTTGTATAGGCAGTGGCCATAGGTGTCAGGGCTGTGGTATTCACTCCATTAAGGTCTAGGTGTAATGGCACTATGTGGGGTGGGGGGAGGCAGTTTGTGGCTAGCAGGTCCATGATGGCGAGCTGGACTGTAGATGTGGCATTACACAGTGTCATGGGGGCATTGCCCAATAGTTGTTGCACAGGGCTGGGGGCTTGTTCTGCTGGCTGGTGCTTAGAGCCATGTGGGCATGACCAGCTGGTTGGCATACAGGTTTGTGGGGGGGGGGCATGGACCTCTGCTTGGCACCCAGATCCATGGGGGCATGGGCCTCAGCTGGCAGTGCACGGGTCAGGGTGCTTGCTCCACTGGTCAGGGTGTGGGGCCATGGGGGATGGGCTGATGGATGCCTGGGGTTCTCCTACCACACAGGTCCTACTGAAGGTGTTACAATGAGACCACTTGAGCTCCACTCAAATTCCTGGGGTGGGGTGCTAGGCTTCTAGTCACAGGAGTGTGAGAGCATCTGCCCTTCCTGCTCCCTCCCCAGACCAGCAAAGGGTGATGTCGGGGCAGCTACAGCAAAGTCAATCCTTGTGTAGACCGGGAGCTCTGGACCTGAGAGCTCAGAGAGGCATCAGCTACTGTAACCTGGGAGCTGAGACCAGCGGGTCCCTGCTGAGCCTGCCGCCTGATGCAACTTTACTATACAGTCTCCAAGCAGTTCCCTGATCAGTATGAAGGCCCATGGTGGTGGTGGTGGGGTGGTAGTGGTAGAGGGTCCCCCCACTCAAGTCACAGTGTCCACATGGGGAGCATGGGGCTCTGGACTTCTCACCTCTATCCCCTCCCCACATGTAGGTATCTACCCCAGGTACCTTCTGATCTTGGTGGGTGGAACTCCCCATCCCCATTTCCTTCACCCTGAGTGTCTCTTGTTACTCCTCTAATGATTTACAATTTCTTTCCAAGAGGGTCCTTTCATAGGTGGGCATCCACTTGCAGTTTTCAATCCCCTCCCCAAAAGGGGTGTGTGAGGGCTGCTTCTAGTCCACCATCTTGCCACCTGCCCCCCCATAAACTATTTTGTGTTCTGGTAACAAAGAATAGAGCCATTTACTTCCTAAGTAAGTGAAGAATAAATTCTCACATGGGTGCTATTTTCAGTTATTGTTTTTTTATTTTATTTTATTTTACTTTGATAGATTTAGGGGTACAAGGGGATTTTGGATACATGGATGAATTGTATAGTGGTGATGTCTGGGTTTTTAGCATACCCATCACCTGAATAGTGTACATTGCATTCAATAGGTAGTTTTTCTTCCCTCAATCTCTCCCGTCCTCCCCCTTCTGAGTCTCCAATGTCCATCGTACCACTCTGTATGCCCCTGCATACCCATAGCTTAGCTCCCACTTGTAAGAGAGAACATGGATGGTATTTGGTTTTTCATTCTTGTGTTACTTCACTTAGGATAATGGCTTCCAGTTCCATTCAAGTTACTGATGGTTTTTTGTTTTTTCAAATGACATTTTTTTTATGCTATAGTTACTTTTCACATGTATATCCTTTGGGAATAATTTAATAAAACTTATAAGTCTCCAAAAGAGCAGGAATTATTAAGACTTGAGGAGAGATTTAGTCAGTTTTGTATCTTTCCCTAGTTAGGAGTGATTTCCTTCCCAGGGAAAAATTGAAGTTTAATTTTTTCATCCCAGTGGGGTGAAAATTTAACAACACTGAGATACAAAAACCAGCCAAACAATTTTATGAATCCTTATTTTGCCTTCTAAATAGAACACGAAAATGATATTAAACATTTTTCATATCAGAAGTGTATTAGAATGTCTTTCAACTCCACCTGAAAATGGAAAACTTTGTGTTCAAGTGACTCTCCGGCACAAGGCAGCAAATTGCTCTTTCTTGTCAGGGTTTTCAGGGGTAGCGGGAAAACAATATGACAACTTCTGAAACAATTAAAAATAGGATTTCTATATGATTTATCAATTCCACTTCTCGGTATATACCCAAAAGAATTGAAAGCAGGGTCTTGACAGACTATTTGTACACTCATGTTTATAGCAGCCTCATTCACAATAGCCAAAAGGTGGAAGAAGCAATCCGAGTGTCCAGAGACAGGAGAATGGATAAACCAAATGCAGCATATACATATAATGGAACAGGAGTATTCACCTTTAAAAGGAAAGGAAATTTTGATACGTGCTACAACATGAATGGACTTGGAGAATATTATGCTGAGTGAAATAAGTCAGCCAGAAATAGTTAAATATTGTATCATTCCACTTAGTAGGTAACTACAGTAGTCAGATTCATAGAAACGGAAAGTAAAATGATGGTTTCCAGGGGCTGTGGAGTGGAGAAATGGTGAGTTATTATTTCATGAGTACAGAGTTTCAGTTTTGAAAGATGAAAAGAGTTCTGGAGATGGATGGTGGCGATGGTTGCACAACAATGTGAGTGTACTAATGCTACTGGAAATGTACACTTAAAAATGGTTAAGGTGGTAAAATGTATGTGTATTTTACCACCATTACAAAAGGGGAGAAATCCAAAAGCTGTTTAAAAAAAAATAAAAATATAAAAACTAGCTCTCTCATAAAGAGAGAGGAAAAAATATACATTTGAGTGAGAAAGGACACATAACTTATCCCTATGGTAGCAATGAAAAATTTTATTGAGAAATTATATCCCAGTTGGTTTATTATTGGCTTACACTAGTTGTTCTTGTATGATTATTAACAGTGGCCATTTGCTCTGTAAAGTTTTAGGTTGGACAATTGTTTATCTGGTTATCCCATTTACAAGGGATTATTAAAATGAATATTAGTATGGTCAACTTGAAATAAGAGAGGAAATAGTTTTTCTATAACAAAATAAATGACTACAACTGACCCAAGAACAGGAGAGTTTAAGAAAAGGAAATGCAACACAAAGATTTAGGAAGATTATTAAAGTCTATTATTGCTTTCCCAAGATATGGTTTCATAGCTGAGGCCTATCTCTGCTAGGGAATTAGAGAATTCAACAGTATTTAAAATATTCTAAGACCCTAGCTTGATTTTATGAAGGGAGCCAAACTTGAATGCCAAAACTCAGAGAGACGGTTCCAAAAAAGAATAAATAATGAATACAGATATAAAAATTCTAAATAAAATATTACCAAATGCAACACAGTAATGTATTAAAAACAGGTTTTATTCACCGAATGCAAGAAGTACTTTAATTTCCAGACGTTTTAATTTATTATATCAACAATGTATTTCCACTGGATTCCTCATACATCAAATTTAAGCTTTCTATGAAAAAGGCATTTCTTAAACTTAGATGTTGCTCTCTGGTTTCTAGCTGTGCTGGTGACAAGTAGGGTTTACTGTATAAGGTGTTAAAGTACATTGAAAACATTTCAACATTTGAATGAAAAGTAAACATATCAGTAATGCACGGATAGTCAGTCACTGAGACAACAATTACTGAGATAACCATTGGTGATCTTTTGAAAGCCGTAGTCATTTCAGAGACTGCAGCATTTTTTGGACAATTTCTTCCTGAAACAAAATGAAAAAAAAAAGTTCAAATTGATCTCACAATTTCAGTGTATTTATGGGCAGCTGGCGGCTTTGCTAAAATGGGTGGAAAAATATTTTTACAGATAGTCTGAAGAATATGCTCTATAAACTCTTGCAGTATTCGAAAGAACAACTCAATGGACTAAGAGTAAGATTTGTGAGAAGACTTTCCCATCACAATACTAAGAGAGCGTGTGTGAGGGAGAGAGAGAGTGTATGCAAGGGGGTGACAGGCACAGGAGCAAAAATAAAAGGTGGAGAAAGAGTGAACAACTACTTTTTGACTTCTCTTCCAATTTCAGGGATGCCTGAGGATTTTATTTTTGGTCAAATCTCCCTTGAATCACTAACTCAATTCATAAGAGTACGTGGGATCTAAGATAAACGTGAGTCTGGATGAGATTACTCTACTCGATGTCAAGTTTAATGAGTAACAAGCAACCTGCTGAGATGAGGCTTCTGCCCCAGAGAATGAGGGCGAGTGGCATGTGCCTCAGGTGTGGGTTGGGAGGCAACACGACTAACAAAGCAGAAAAACTTAAGGGACCTGGAACTGATGGCTGCCCTGAGCTGAGGGTCTGAGCCAGCTCAGCCTCATCTGTCATGGCCACGTGTGTCCCAGGTGCTGCATGACTGGCAGATGGTAGAATGGCATCCTGAAAGGCTGTTCCAAAAATGCTCTGTTTTTGCCTGTCCTATATATTTTCTTAAAGAAAGTAAATCTCGATAGGGTGAAGCCTATTGTCTCAGGAGCTTGACTGCCAATCTGAACCTAAGGCCAGGGCTTCTTGTTAAGCCAAATAAACATCACAAAGAAACAAAGGCATTGGGAAAACAGAGATATTTAGTGATTATGGGGCCAGATTGGGAAAAAGTAGTACTCACACAACACTTTACTTCTTCTATTGCTTCACGTAACATTTTTAGAAATCTTTTCTTCTTCTTATGGTGCAGAATTACCTTAATTAAAATGTAATCAAATTATATTTATCATTCAATCATATTTAATTAAATTTAATGTTAATTTAATGTAATTAGATAATTGTGATTTCATTGTCTATTTTGTGCCACTGTAGAATTTTCTTGTTTCTATACCCTACTGTTACAGCAGGGCTGACCAAGAATAGACCGAGACGCACACAGAAGTATTGGCAAAACAGGTTTATATGTGCCGGCAGGCCCAGAGCGGATATTCCCAAATTCTGAGCGCCAGACAAAGAGCATCGCAGTCTTTTATATGCTCTGCTTAAGGAGGAGGGGCACGGTTACAACAGGGTTAACTTTAGTGAGGCAGAGTCCTAAGCTACTTCACGGCCTGGTACTTTAATTGCTACAGGTGATTTACAAGGGCGGCAGCTGTTAGGGAGGAGGCCCAGGGTAAGGTTATAAGGGAGGAAACCTGGTAGTGGAATTTTCCACTTTAGTGGAATTTTTTGATTTTCCACTTCATACAGATGAGTAGAATTTTGGAAAATTTCAAGTGTTTGGAACCACTGTCTTTTACTTCCTAACGTTAACCAAGTTGGGACCAATTCTGCTTTCAAGAAGGCCTCTCCTCTGACATGCAGGTAGGTGTCCATTTCGGGAGGTGACTCTGACACACAAATTGTTGTTGGCCTTACCTTTTTCCTAGCATGGTGGCTCGTTTTCCTCAGTGTCTTTTCTGTTCTCAACTCACATGCTCCATCCTGGTCGCTCTCAGAAACCGAGGAATTCATTTCTACTTCCCGATTATCTGGCTTCAGATTTGGCCCTTCAAACAAATCAAGCCGTGTGGGGACAATGACAAGTGTCAGTTTTTCCTGACTCAGTGATATTTGAGATTAGCACAGGCCCTAGTATTCCATGTATATAGGAATGTATGTGTGTGTGTGTGTGTGTATGTGTGTGTATATATATGTATATATATATATGGAGTGACTACATACACAAAAAGACCAGTTTATAGAGGATAGAAACCTGAAAAAGGTCCTAGTGAATACAAGAAGCCAAGAATAACATGTCTTGTCACCCATATCCCATCTCTACCTTTTCTCCACCCCAACTATCTTGAAATACCCCTTATGGAGACAGACTAACCTGATGAAGTAGCTTGAGGCACATCGTTTCTTTCTGCCATTTCTTTTTCGCTGTTTGCTGGTGTGTCTAACAGATTTTTAATGTCTTCGTCTATTTCATAATTTTGTAAAAATTTTTCCAGAAATTCATCACCAATGCCAGTTTTACCTGATGATATAGAAAAATTTGCTGAAAACTGGAACTTCCTAGGAAAGCATATTTCACCAAAGAGTAATCCTCTTGTTTAACATGCTGTAATAACTCCACCTCATGGATTAAAGTTGTGGCACCGGTGGGTGTCATGGAGAACATGGCGGGGGTGTGGGAGGGAGAGGGAGAGAGAGCGCCACATACAGACTGAGAAAGACGGAAAATGGCACAAAATGCTTGGGTCTCAGAGTGAAACCTAAGTAGGAAAATCTAAATTCACACAAACCTTAAAAGCTCTTAAAATAGAAAGATACAAGCTCATCCTGACTTTTTCCCTCCTTTTTACTTAGAAAATGATTTTCTATCCTTTTCTACCCAGCATAGAAAGGCATTAAAAAAATTAATAATAAATGTTAATGAAAGCCAATAGGACAGTGTTGAGAAAAGCATGTCTCTAATGAGAAATGTCCTCCTTGCAGGGTATGGTCAAAGGAAAATCTAATGAATGTTTCTGGACAATTACAGTGAGATTTGAGCAAAATAGAATATTTCTGCTTATTGGAAATGATTAGTGCTTAAATACGTATTTGGGTGTGTTTTTTCTGTTGCTCTCTATTTCCTCCCAGAATATAAAGTAAAATTAAGCCAAGGATAGTTCTTCCAGGCTTAAAGGTGTCAGAAAACTTTCAGTTGGGACATTCATAGGCAGATAAGACATGAAGCCAATGGGGGACCTGTGGGTCTGCCCCACTATTTGGTGTTCTGAGCTCAATATTTATTTGTCTACATGCGTGACAAATCCAGTAAACCAACTCAGCTTTAGTGAAATCTATGCTCCATCCTTGACTACCATATCCTTACAAAAACATTTACAGTTATATGTAGTTTTTTAGAGTGCACAGAGCTGTTTAGTACTAGTTCGAACCATTGATGTTTCCTGCATGCAACTTTTCGTCTCTCTGGCGTATACCCTTAACATGGAGTCATTAGCACTTTCACGGAGAATTTCCCTCTTAGGACTGGGACAATACTTGTTTCCCTAAAAGAGCAATGAATGCTTGATAACATTTCCATGTACTCACAACTTACCTCCAAATCCTGGGGATGAGGAACAACTTGCCTTGGATGGCAGACGTTCCATTTCCGAAATCACAGTAGAAAATTTTACCAGGGGAAGTAGCTTTTAAAGGGAAAGCAAATCGAATCAATGCAAATCAAGTGATTAAATCAGGATTAACCACACACACCCTTGATAATCCAATGAAAGCTTCAGACACATTAACCACAAAGATTCCCATTCTTACTTCCATATGAATACTGTACACAATTTCTAGCGGTTTATATAATCTCTGAAGCCCATTCATGGAACAATCATGTTTAGAACCACCAGGTAAGTGAATTTTCTCTGGAGACTCTAATGTCTAAGCACAGTTATATTTATCCTGCATCTAAAATTTCAGAACGTTAGTTGTGCTACAGAAGATTAAGCATACCTATATTAATAGGTTAGCCAAAAAAAAAAAAAAAAAAAAAAGAGCTATTTTGTGCAAACTGTATGTTTTTTGCTTTAGGATTTAGATTAAAGAAGAGAACATAAATTTGGCATTGTAGTTACACAATATATCCACCTGGTGCAGACTGCAAAATTTTTTATTATTTCCTAAGGTTTTCTTTTTGTTTGTTTTTCCTCCCAATCTGTCAAATGACAGTTTTTCTTTCTTAGGGAAGTGGAGATTATTTTCCTTGAAGGTCGGCTGAAGGTCCTTTGAGACCTCAGGTATAGTTGGTGCCTCCTGTCCACTCTACTTCTGAAAATTTCTGATATGGGAGAGCAATATGGTGCTTCTCACCTGAGGACTGCTTGAAGTTTTCTATCTTTGGGTGGAGTTGAAAGACACTCCAATTCCAATAATATTGAACATTGTTACGGTGTTCCGTATAGAAGGCAAAATAAGGGTTTCTGGAATCCTTGGACTATTTTTAGTCTCCTCGTATCTCTAAACTTTTCCCTCACTCAGATGAAAATAATTAAACTATAATATGGCCCTGAAAAGAAGGTCAACTTTCCTTTGGAAGAGATACCAAACTATCCCTACCCTTTTTCTTCCTGGATGTTTTTTTTCTAAGGTGGACACCCTGGATGCCACACCCGTAGAGGATCAGGAGGAGCGGATACTTTGGGAGGGATCTGGCCCCAGGAGCAGGAGCAGGATTTAGGACAGTAAATCCAATCAATTACCTCCTTGGTGATTAGATTTGGACCAAACTCCCAACCCTCCAAAATATGTGAAGTTAATTAAATCAGTGCAAATCTCACTGGGTCTTTATTTTTGAGAAATTTTAGCTTTTTTTTTTTGATTTTTTTTTTGAGACAGAGTCTCACTTTGTTGCCCAGGTTAGAGTGCCGTGGTGTCAGCCTAGTTCACAGCAACCTCAAACTCCTGGGCTCAAGCGATCTTCCTGCCTCGGCCTCCCGAGTGGCTGGGACTACAGGCATGTGCCACCATGCCTGGCTAATTTTTTTCTATATATTTTTAGTTGTCCAGCTAATTTCTTTCTATTTTTCCAGTAGAAATGGGGTCTTGCTCTTGCTCAGGCTGGTCTTGAACTCCTGAGCTCAAACAATCCGCCCGCCTCGGCCTCGCAGAGTGTTAGGATCACAGGCGTGAGCCACCATGCCTGGCCTCAGAAATTTTAGCTTTTCCTTACAAAATAGTTTAGATCTTTTCTAAATCTTCAGATTAAAATAAATGTGTTGATAAAATTAAAATTATTAGTAAGAAAATAATTGATAAGAGAAATCATGGTAAGAATATTCCCTAATTCAATTTTGTTTCAGGAAGTCTTACTTAAATTGTATTTCTTTACTTGTTTGTACTGTATTATAACACTAATCATTGCTCAATCAAAAAATAGCAGTTCATAATGTGTTTCTCTTTATTTTTGGATTTCACTTCAATATATGATTCATTTCCATTCCAGTCTAAGGCAAATCTCTTCATTTGTTCAATCATTCCCCCCCCCCCCCTTTGGTAATTCTTTCCTCTTTTACACCTAGAAATGACTCTCAGGTTCTTCATAATGCTGACAAAAACCTACTCAATTTTCAAAAGGATTTATGTATATTGCAAAGAGGAGAAAGGACTTAAAATTACAAGTTTTCTAAGAAAATGCTAAAAACGCTAAAACGCTTCCTTTATCTTTAGCTGGGAGAATTAAGCTTCTTATTTAGAATGTTTGTTTGTCCTTAGGTGCTACACCAATAGATGCTCTTCTGTTTAATTGCCAAATGGAGGAATGTCAACCGCTGTACTAGACAGGGTGAAATAGCATATCAATGCTTGTAAATATATTCAATAACATTTTTATGGTAATAATTGTTTGAATAATATGGTTCATTCTGTGGAATTGTCCCTTCTTATTTCACTGAAAATCATGGAAAGGTCAGTTGTGATGCCAATGTATTAAGAAAAAATTAAGAAGCTGGCCCAAGAAGAAATGTTTGTGAGGCACAATTTTTAGAAATTCAATTTAGGAGCTATATGCACTATTAAGGACAACAAAAGAAAAAAAATCGTAAGATTTATTTAATAAGTGTTCTTCTATGGTATGCATGTCCACTACTCAATGCCAGACATATGTACCCTCCTCTTACACAGAACAAGTCAAGTCTCTGTACCCAAGGCCTTTGTAGTAGATACTTGTCACAGGATGAGAGGCACATGGATCAGACTTAAACCCAACCTTCAGTCTGGGTACATGTTCAGCCAAACCCCAATAAGCCCAACATAGCCACGTCTGATCCACAGCTCAATGAGAGACAAATATTTCTTATTGGAAGCCACTGAGTTTGGGGTTGGATCACTCGAGGTCAGGAGTTCGAGATCAGCCTGAGCAAGAGCGAGACACCCGTCCCTACTAAAAATATAAAAAATTAGCCAGGTGTGGTGGTCTTGCCTATAGTCCCAGCTACTCAGGAGGCTGAGGCAGGAGGATGGCTTGAGCCCAGGAGTTTGAGGTTGCTGTGAGCTAGGCTGACGTTATTAAATAAATTGTAAGATGCATACCACATGCATCCATACCATAGAGGAACATTCATTAAATAAATCTTATACTAGGTCAGAACCATTAGTGTATGTAATGTGCATTGCATCCAAACATGTCTTCATACAGTTTCTGGGAAAGTTATCACGCCTGTAAACTTCCATAGCACCATGTGCATATTTATCCTGCCTCGTTGAGTTATTTTCTTTCGCCTAATAATTTATTTATTTAGCATGCATTTTTTTGTGACTAAAAGATAAAAATGCCACAAGTCTTTAATTAAAGAACCCAAGAACCTTTGAAAGAATGTGTATATGTGTGTGGAGGATTAGGAAAATATAGTTTGGGAGAGAAGGTCCATAGTTTCTTTAAAATTCTCAAAACTCTACTTGAAACAAAGAAGTAGATTAAAAGTAGTTAGAAACATCTAATTAACCTCCAGTATAAATAATAAAAAATTCAAACCACGTGGTTCCATGATGATCTTTATATTCAAAGGTACTATATGATACATCTGAATGTTTATAAGGCAGCTGCCTCTGACATCCTAAAACAAGAAAAGAGAAATTATTTTCAAATTAAAAGTAATAATCCAGAAGGAAAATTAGATAAATTGAATACATATGTTAGTTATAATCACAGAAGTGGATACATGCATATAGACAAATATATTCATGTATATAACAAGCAAACAGCTGGGATTCAGGGATTTAACCGAGATAAACAAAATGAGCCTTTTAAATGCTTTACCAATGGTCAGGTATCCAACAGCCTTGGATTTAATCTCTTCTGTCAGTTGTTGAGTCTGATTCAGACAGTCCAGGATGTAAATACTGGGAGTGACTAGGGCCATATTCTGCTTTCCACAACCAAAAGGCATTTGGAGAAGATTCTGTAAATTTTGCTCGGCAGAACCGAGAATGTCTCCTGAAAAGTCAGTCAAGTCAATATGAAGGACTTTATAAAAATTGATCAGGCCGGGCACGGTGGCTCACGCCTGTAATCCTAGCATTCTGGGAGGCCGAGGTGGGTGGATCACTCAAGGTCAAGAGTTCGAGACTAGCCTGAGCAAGAGCAAGACCCCATCTCTACTAAAAATAGAAAGAAATTATCTGGACAACTAAAAATATATATATAGAAAAAATTAGCCGGGCATGGTGCCACATGCTTGTAGTCCCAGCTACTTGGGAGGCTGAGGCAGTAGGATCGCTTGAGCCCAGGAGTCTGAGGTTGCTGTGAGCTAGGCTGACACCACGGCAGTCTAGCCCGGGCAACAAAGTGAGACTCTGTCTCAAAAAAAAAAAAAAAAAAAAAATTGATCAAATAAGTAATATTAGTTTATATTCAAGATCTCTATGCCATAGATATTCAAAATAATGATTTTTCAATATTATCTACATCTTTCTCTCTCTTCTACTTGTTGGGCCCACACTGTGGAATTAGCAAGACACTTCAGGGCCTTCTTTCCAGAACTAATGTGGAGATACATTATCCAAAGCAGCACAGCCAAGAGCAGAACCAAAAAGTTTGTGGGTATCAAAATTCCTAGAGAGCTCCCAGGATGAAGTAGAAAACTCCAAATCAATTGTCATTCAAAAAGGACACAATTTGGGACCTGAATGTTTACCATTTATCAGATGCTGTTCTGAGCACACTGTTGATACTAATTCACTCAATCCTTATAACAATCATATAAATAGGTGCTATTATTCTCATCTATATTGAAGCTGAGGCGCAGATAGGTTAAAAATTTTTCAAATATCACTCAAAAAAGATGTAGCAGAGTCAGGAATGGAGCACAGAAAATAGGCCTTCAGAGCACCTGGACTTGACCACTTCTCTACACACTGTCTACCAATGCCGAGCGCTTACTATGTATCTAGTGGTGTCTAAGCATCTGGATACATTACATTTTTATGACAATCCTATGATTATTATAAAACTATAAGAAAAATTATCTTCATTTAAAAGATGAGGAAATGCGGTACAAAGAGATTTGCCAATTTGCTGAAAGCGATACAGCAAGTAGCAAAGCTGGCATTCAAACCTAAGGCGGCCTTCTGGGATAGTCGCTTCTCTTAACCACTATGCTTTGCCGCTGTAATGAACTTCTACAGTCTGAAGATTGAAATCGTGTCAAGTATCTTTTCCAGTCACAACTGCATGAAACTAGAAATAAATAACAGGAGGAAAACTCAGAAATATGCAGAAATTGAATAATATACTCCTAAACAACCAATGGGTCACAGAAAAAATAAAAAGGAAAATCAAAAAGTACCTTGAGACAAAAGAAAATAAAAACACAATGCACAAAAACCTTCGATATACAGCAAAAGCAGTCCTGAGAGGGAAATTTACACCAATAAACTCCTAGACCACAAAAGAAGAAAGATCTCAAATAAACATTCTAAGGTTACACTTTAAGAAACCGGGAAAAGAAAAACAAACTAAGCCCAAAGTTAGCAGAAGGAAGGAAACAACGAAGATCAGAGCAGAAATAAATGAAATAGAGACTAGAAAAACAATAGAAAAAATCAATAAAGTGAAAAATTGGTATTTTGAAAAGATAAACAAAGTCAACAAACCCTTACCTAGAGTAAGAAAAAAAGGGCAAAGACAAATACATAAGATCAGAAATGAAAGACGAGATATTAGAACTGATACCACAGAAATACAAAGGATCATAAGAAAATGCTAACAATTACATGCCAACAAATTGGATAATGTAGAAGAAATAAATACATTCCCAGACACATACAACCAAGGCTGAATTATGAAGAAATAGAAAATCTGAGCAGACCAATGGTGAGTAAGGAGATTGAATCAGTAATCAAATTTTCCTATCAAAGAAAAGCCTGGGACTGGATGTCTTCCCTGCAGAATTCTACCAAACATTTAAAGAAGAACTAATACCAATTCTTCCAAAACTCTTCCAAACAATCAGAGTGGAGATAATCTTCCAAACTCATTTTATGAATCCAGCATTTTACCCTGATACAAAAGCCAGATAAGGACACAAAAGAAAACTATAAGCAAAGATCCCTGATGAACATAAATGCAACATCCTCAGTAAAACACTCGCATACTGAATTCAACAGCTCGTTAAATGGATGAAAACAGAACCATTTGCAAATAATATTATAGAAAAATAAGAAGGGCAATATCCCTTCCACTATACAGTATTCTTTAGGTCTCCATATTTTTTCTTTTTTTTTCTTTTTTTCTAGATTTTTTTTTTATTTCTGCATATTATGGGGGTATAAGTGTTTAGGTTACATTGCCCTTGCCCACCCCCAGTATGAAGCTTCAAGCGTGTCCATCCCCCGGATGGCACGCATCACACTCATTATGTTTGTATGTACCCATCGCCTCCTCCCCGCCTCCCATCTGCCTGACGCCTGATAAATGTTATTCCTATATGTGCACTTAGGTGTTGATCAGTGAAACCAATTTGCTGGTGAGTTCATGTGGTGCTTATTTTTCCATTCTTGGGATACTTCACCTAGTAGAAATGGGTTCCAGCTCTTTCCAGGAGAATACAAGAGATGCTATATCACCATTGTTTCTTAAAGCTGAATAGTACTCCATGGTATACATATACCACATTTTACTAATCCACTCATGTATTGATGGGCACTTGGGTCGTTTCCACATCTTTGCAATTGTGAATTGTGCTGCTATAAACATTCGAGTGCAGATGCCTTTTTTATATAATGTCTTTTGTTCTTTTGGGTAGATGCCCAGTAATGGGATTGCTGGATCAAATCGTAAATCTACTTGTATCTCTTTAAGGTATCTTCATATTGCTTTCCACAGAGGTCGCACTAGTTTGCAGTACCACCAGCGGTGTACGAGTGTTCCTATCTCTCCGCATCCATGCCAACATTTATTATTTTGTGACTTTTTGATAAAGGCCCTTCTCACTGGAGATAAGTGATATCTCATTGTGGTTTTGATTTGCATTTCCCTGATGATTAGAGAGGTTGAGCATTTTTTCATATGTTTCTTGGCCATTATTCTGTCTTCTTTTGAAAAGTTTCTGTTCATGTCCTTTGCCCACTTTTCAATAGGGTTGTTTGATTTTTTTCTTGCTGGTTTTCCTGAGTTCTAAATGGATTCTGGTTATCAGCCCTTTATTGGATGTGTAGCATGTGAAAATTTTCTCCCATTCTGTAGGTTGTCTGTTTGTTCTCGTGACAGTTTCTTTGGCTGTGCAGAAGCTTTTCAATTTGATCAGGTCCCATTTATTTATTTTTGTTGTTGCTGCAACTGCCTTTGGGGTCTTCTTCATAAATTCTTTGCCTAGGCCAATGTCTATAAGAGTTTTTCCGACATTTTCTTCTAGAATTCTACTTGTTTCAAATCTTAGGTTTAAGTCTGTTACATACAATGAGTTGATTTTTGTGAGATGTGAAAGGTGTGGATCCTGTTTCAGTCTTCTACATGTGGCTATCCAGTTTTCCCAGCACCATTTATTGAATAAGGATTCTTTTCCCCAGTGTATGTTTTTGTCTGCTTTGTCAAAGATTAGATGGCTACATGAGGATGATGTTATATCTGAGTTCTCAGTTCTGTTCCACTGGTCAATGTCCCTGTTCTTGTGTCAGTATCAAGCTGTTTTCATTACTATGGCCTTGTAGTATAGTTTGAAGTCTGGTAGATTGATACCTCCCCTGTTGTTTTTATTGCCTAGGATTGCTTTTGCTACACAGGGTCTTCTCTGGTTCCATATGAAGCATAAAATTATTTTTGCTATATCCATGAAAAATGATGTTGGTATTTTAATAGGGATTGCATTGAATCTGTAGATCACTTTGGGTAGTATAGACATTTTAACAATGTTTATTCTGCCAACCCACGAGCATGGTATGGTTTTCCACCTGTTTACGTCCTCTGCTATTTCCTTCCTCAGTGTTTCATAGTTCTCCCTGTAGAGGTCTTTTACCTCCTTAGTTAAATATATTCCTAGGTACTTTATTTTCTTTGTTGCTATTGTGAAGGGTATTGAGTCTTTGATTTGGTTCTCAGTTTGACTGTCATTGGCATATATGAATACCTCTGATTTGTGTGTATTGATTTTGTATCCTGAAACTTTTTTTTTTGAGACAGAGTCTGACTGTGCTGCCCGGGCTAGATTTCCATGGTGTCAGCCTAGCTCACAGCAACCTCAAACTCCTGGGCTCAAGAAATCCTTCTGCCTCAGCCTCCCAAGTAGCTGGGACTACAGGCATGTGCCACCATGCCCGGCTAATTTTTTCTATATATTTTTAGTTGTCCGATTAATTTCTTTCTATTTTTAGTAGAGGTGGGGGTCTCACTCTTGCTCAGGCTGGTTTTGAACTCGTAAGCTCAAACAATCTGCCGCCTCAGCCTCCCAGAGTACTAGGATTGCAGGCGTGAGCCACTGTGCCCAGCTGTATCCTGAGACTTTACTGAATTCATTTATCAATTTCAGAAGTCTCTTGGTTGAATCTTTGAGGTTTTCTAGATATAATATCATATCATCAGCAAAGAGTGAGAGTTTGATCTCTTCTGCCCCCATTTGGATGCCCTGAATCCTGCTCTCTTGTCTAATTGCTGTAGCAAGGACTTCCAGCACTATGTTGAATAGAAGTGGAGATAGTGGGCAACCTTGCCTGGTTCCAGTTCTAAGTGGGAATGCTTTCAATTTTTCCGCATTCAGTATGATGCTGGCTGTGGGTTTGCCATATATGGCTTGTGTCATTTTTAGGTAAGCCCCGTCTATGCCTATTTTGTTAAGCATTCTTATCACAAGTGGGCTTCATCCCAGAGATGCAGGGATGGTTCAACATACGCAAATCTATAAATGTAATTCACCATATAAATAGAGGCAAAAACAAAGGCCATATAATCCTCTCCATAGACACAAATAGGTCTCCATCTTAAGTCTTTATCTTGTGCTGTAGATAGGTGGTGAAAAGAGAATTGGGTGTTGAACAGTCAGGATTTTTTAAAAAAATGATAAAAATAAATCATGGAGGTAACTATCTTTGAATTCATGAGTGAGCAAAAAAGCAGCTTTCCCTTTTCATCAGGGGAACAATAACAGGTACACATTATACTTAATTTTGGCATATGTTTTATGTTTCTATGTACAAAAGTGTCTTATGGTTATTCCTGATTACCCTTTAGCTCTTCCAGTTGTTGGCATGTTATCGAGGCTCTAGGTTTATAGGGCCTTTGAATTAAGAGTAAGAAGCTTTGCCTGGTTTTGGTCACTGGCCCACAGGACCATTACCTTTGTGTGGAATGTCATTAGCTCCTACCTGAGTGTTACAGTTCCAATGCAGAAGGAGTGAAATATCAATGTTAATCAGTTTCAGCATGCTGTGCTCTAAAAATCACTAGTTTGTAAGAAAATATCAAAATTTTTCTTTACCGAGGTGGCCTTAAATGAGACATCAGCCAGAAATGCTAATGATGGAAATAAATTTTTATGTGTCAGAGTTAAAATGGCTTTTAAAAAAGGAAACAACCAGAAAGTGAGTGTGTGCCTTGGCGGCTCTGGCAGTTAATTTCTTAGTGTGGTTGAGTATCTGGTCAGCTATGCCCACCTCCGTCATCAAATCCTATACCAACCTCAGTCATCAAATTCTGTACCAACCTCAGTCATCGAATTCTAAGGACAGAAATGGAGCCCAAAACAGACAATAAAACTAGTAAATAGGATCATGGCAGAAATAGGAATAATTATTCCTTTTCCTCCAAGCCTATGTATCACATTGTTTTGTAGACTTACTGAGGACAGACCAATATACTCTAAGTGAAACTTCCACAGGATTTTCTGGTGAAGATAGCACTACTGGTTGAGACACTGCGGATTCTAGGAAACAGCAAAGTGAATTTATTAATTCAGAGCTCTAATTATGATTTTGACTTTGATTATAATTTTGCTTCTTGATTAGTAAATCACTTAATGTCTTCTTATTGAATATTCCCAACTCTAAAATAATCAGGAAAAAAAGGTCAAAGAGATTCCTAAAATTATAACTAATCAGATTTACTTAAAATGTTCGCAATCAAATACAGTTTAACATACGATGAAACATTAACTTTGGAGAGCACATTACAATTTACTATGTGATTTCACACACATTATTTAATTGGATTTTCACAAAATAACTTATAGGATGGATAGGCCAGATATGTTTTTCCCCTTTTGGTATAGAAGAGAATGCTCAGGCCAAAGGAAAATAAGAAATGTAGAACATCACATAATTATAAAAAATAAAACACAGAATCTGGACCCAGGCTTTTTGAATTCAGGGTCAGTGTAATTTTCACGCTGGTGTTGAAATACTCCACACCTGTGTGTGCTTTTTAAGATGATAAAATATTGGAAAATGAAACGAGATCTCTGGCTTCTCTAACTATAGGAATCTTTGGTATTTCTAATATTCAAACAAACAAACCAAAAATGTCAGCAAAAGCAAAATAAATTAGACGATACAAAAAAAATCCTGTTGTAGTCTAGTGCTATTAATAGGGCAAATGATTATTGAAGTGTTGAGAATAGAAAGATTTTTAGCCAATGGATATGAGTGAAAGCCTCAGCTAGGTAATGGCCCCCTGAAGATGTGGTAATCAGAAAAAAAGACATGTCAGATTTTGGTTCACAGGTGAGTTGGGTTTCTGAACTGGGGAGTAGAGAATAGGAAAGATCTAAAAGTTTTAAATTTGCTTTGGTTTGTAAAATGTTTATTAATACATTTTATTGCTGAAAGTAATTTAATCTTTCCCAGTAGTCATGTTCCTGAGAACATAAATGATAAAACAGTTACTTCCAAAACAAAGACAATTAAGATTTCATTCAATGTCTCCATGTTAGCGAGGCCATGTAAAGATGTCAACTTACCATTTCTACAAATAAGTGAGCCCTGTGTTATCTCCTTTTCAATACCTTCAGGCTAATTGCTAGAAGAAGAAAAGAGAATAGTCATGATCAATTTCATATGCCAAGTAAGTTCAGAATATTCATAAATTAATAATATTTAAATAGAACAAATCATTTTCAAAAAAATTATTCCAGATGATGGCTATATGAATTCTTAAGCCCAAGATAACACAGAAATGACCATTTGATTTTTTTTTTTTTTTTTTTTGAGACAGAGTCTCACTCTCTTGCCTGGGGCGAGTGCCATGGCGTCAGCCTAGCTCACAGCAACCTCAAACTCCTGGGCTCGAGCAATCCTACTGCCTCAGCCTCCCGAGTAGCTGGGACTACAGACATGCGCCACCATGCCCGGCTAATTTTTTCTACATATATATTTTTAGCTGTCCAATTAATTTCTTTCTATTTTTGGTAGAGACGGGGTCTCGCTCTTGCTCAGGCTGGTCTCGAACTCCTGAGCTCAGGACGATCCGCCCGCCTCGGCCTCCCAGAGTGCTAGGATTACAGGCGTGAGCCACCGCGCCCGGCACCATTTGATTTTTTTTATGCTATAGAATAAGCTGAGTGTTAGTAAAATTAAAAGTTAGGACTTTCTTAAAGATCCTTCAAGCTCCAAAATTCTGTCACTCTATTTCAGGAATATTATACAGTTGACTTTAAATATTCTCTATGTAGAGTGGACTAAATGTCTCTCCCTGGCCTTCTTTTACAAGTATTTGATTGTGCTTATCTTTGGGTAAGTGATTCCCTTCTATTTCCATGAGTTCTGAAAGGTATATCTTACACTTCTTAATGAAATAAACATTTTAAAATACAGACAGAATTTTTCCCCCAGGGCCATAAGTTTTACTTTAAGGCCCTGCCTCTACCACCAATGGTTTGGTCAGTGCACACCGCTGGCCAATGTCCAGAGCCACGGATGACCTAGTCCCACAGTCACCATTCTGCAGGGGCTCAGCAGTGACAATGAAGTTGCCTATACCTTAAATGGTAGTAAATATAAATGGCAGATATTTGAATGGAGATTCAAGGAGGTAGAGATCATTTTGGATTCTAAGTTGAGGTAAATTGTGAGAATCATTTAAATTTTACAGAAAATAAAATAAAATATGACATAGGAAATAAATAAGAACTCTTAAGGTCAGGACTTGATTCCAACTCCCCACTCCTGTCCCCAGGCATATTGGTATTGGATTGAAAAAGAGAAATACTGTCATGGGAATGGGAGAATGGGGAAGTGTTAGTACAAAGCAGTGGGCAATTGGCCATAACAGAGAAACAGTCTAACAGAAGATTTTAAAAGGATTTACAAAGGAATGCGAAAACATATAATAACTGCAACTCTTATCCAACGTTTGGGGCTTAACTAGCCAAGTAAAGGATTTTTTCTCATCGCTACATATACAAATATTTTCACGCTCAGTTGAGAAAAGTCTGGCTTCGTAAACACTAGATGCTTTCAGTATGGTATTAATCCGTGAGGGCCAGATGAGAAAAGAAAGAGAGAAAAAGGATTTAGTGTTTTCCATGCATCAACATAATAGTCGCTCATGTCTAAGAAGTTAGAAAGGAAATTCCTCACCTTTCATTTATTCTGCTGTGGGAAAAATGGTTTCCAAACCATGGGGAGACTTTCAAAGTCTTGCTACATAGTTATTATCTTTGGCACTTGTTGACTAATTATTTTGAAAAAGCAGTACTTAGGTCTTATACAGTAATGCATTACCTGAGAACACAAAATAAGGAGGTGTTTTGACTGATTTGGGTTGATCAGGTTATCATAAGTTCTTGTGAGGCTGTTTCCCTTTTCTTATCTATAAATCAAGGCTATTGCCATCTATGGCTCACAATTGTAACATATGCTATTACAAATAACATACATAAAATACCTAGAACAGTGCATCTCAACTCCAGCTCACAAATAAAAACTTTATTAATGAGGAAGCAAACATGACTTTCTTGATGTGGAAAATGCTTTTATTTTTCTCTAAAAATTAGCTATTACTGAATGCTGCATCCTGATAATCTGAATAGGTTTGCATGCTTGATTTTTTTCAGTAATCAGTAGCACTTAAAGTAAGAATAGGTTGATCAGGTATATTACTTGGGATTTTGGATATGTCATTTTGTCACTGCTATTTACTGATGTTGACCAAATAATTGGATAGCAATAAAGGGTTGGGTTTAGGGATCATACCACATTTAAAACAATATTAAAAGAGAAGATGAACTAATATGAAAATCAAAGGCCATATTATTATTATTATAGATATTGTTTAAATTTTCTATTTGCGTAAAGAGAAGGGAAACAAACCCAAATATGCTTATGATTTGCAGTGTATTGTGCAAGGCTCATTGTTTACATGATCTCATTCAATTCTCATAAGAACTCAGCCAAATATATGTTACTAACAACATTTTACACACTGATAAACTGAGGCTTATGGAGGGTAGTATGTCGTCCAAAGAAACAGAACTAGACAGTGTAAAAACTAAGATAAGAACCCAGGTTTAAATGTCTGTCTTTTTCTGGTATGAAATTACTGTTTTTTCCACAGCTATTGCCCAACTATCAAGAGCCTATGAAACCTCTAAGATATTGTATGTTCTACATATTCTCAGGTAATCCAAAGGGGAAAGGTAAACAAATTTAAAATGTAATTTTAGTAGCATCCAGCTTAATTATTTAATAAGCCCTTCTGCTTTAGAAGGGTCTTGTGCCTAAAATTCTTGGATATGTTGAAAAATAGAAGGTGACAGACATCTCTTCCACCAATCCACCTTCCCCTCACACAGTGATAAAAGATAACCTATATCACAGAGCTTGTCTCTTTTATCGTCAGTCAGACACTTAGATATAATCATTTATATTTCTTTCTTTTTCTTTCTTTCTTTTTTTTTTAGACAGGGTCTCACTCTGTCTCCTGGGATAGAGTGCAGTGGCATCATGATAGCTCACTGCAACTTCCAACTCCCTGCTCAAGTGATCCTCCTGCCTCAGCCTTCCATGTAGCTGGGACTACAGGTGTGCACCACGAAGCCTGGCTAATCTTTTTTCTGTATTTTGTAGAGATGGGGGTCTTACTTTTGCTCTTGCTGGTCTGGAACTTCTGGCCTCAAGCAATCATCCTGCTTTGGCCTCCCAAAGTACCAGGATTTATAGGGCAGTGAGCCACCGTGCCTTGCAAATAATTTATATTTCAAAACTTTGCATTGAATGATTGGTAAAGTTGGTTAATGTCTTCAAAGACAAGCTTTTACAAAGTCCTTATCATCACACAACTGCAATTTGAAGATAATTTACATAGGAAAGAACTTGTTATTTACAAGGAAGACTTGAAGTGGTACCTGAATACATCTGCAGAGCACCCTTCTTAAGGACATCTAAGGTCACAGTGACCAGAAGAAAATGTTTCAGACACCCTCTTCTCAGCTCAGTTAGTTTCACCAAAACACCTCCTGCTTCAAGCCTTTCATCTGCCGCCCATCATTTTCCTATTGGTTGAAGCAAGTCTCACTTCTTTTTCTCAGCTGGCCTTTGCACACTGATGCCTCATTTGCACCATCTACGTAACTTTTAAATTCAGTTTCATCTCAAGGTTTGATTTGTGAAAAATTCAACTTGTCTCAGCAATCCAGAAGCCATGGACACATGGAATCCTGCCTTTGTGATCCACACAGAGGTTTGTTCAAATTTTAGTGCACCTAAAGCAGAAAGATCCTTTGAGCCCTCTTCTAGTCCCACAAGAACCTTAGTAGAAGTCAACTAACTATTTAATTGTGAAACAGTAGGAATAACAGAAAGACATATGTACACATGAACACAGACATACACAAGTTTTTTTTAGGATAAACATAACGACAATGTTATTTGCATAGGAGACACAGAGCTGCTGTTTGGATTCTCAGTCTATTGCATGGAGGAAATCCCCTTCTACTGTGGGGAAAGATCTCACCATTTGCTAGAAAGGAAAGATGTCATTAGTAAAGTTAAAGGTGTGTACAAAGTGGAGAAAATGATGGTGTGGTTGTCTGTCAGGAAAACTGGAAAACCATTTCCTGCCTGTGGAAAATCCCACTTTTTCTATTCACATATATTCCAAAGTCCATTTCCTTGTTCTGTAAAGCAGAGATGGGTTTTATTACAACTATAAAAGAACAATGTTGGGATAAGACCTCTTTACAATTATTACAAAAAAAAGTTCCAAAGAAAATCTAAAACTTTTGGAAAGAATCCTAATCATTTTGCAACCTTTTGCTGTCATCACTTTGCATAACATTCCTTGTTCCTCCTTAGGCAGAGGATGAAGGGCATAGGGGAAATTTGCCAACAACTTGCCATGAGTCATATGACAAATGAGAACTTGTCCTTCCTTCAGCAGAACTTGTTCTTGCCAAGAGCTCTGTCCAGACGCTCAGCGGGCAGGTATTTCAACAGTGGCCGGTAAGCCGTGCTCATCTGTCTTCTCCCTTAAGATGTCTCTTTGTGTTAGGACCCACAGGCCTGTGGCAGGGCTGTGTCAGGGGAGCTCCGTGTTCTCTTCTGAATGAGCATTACTGGGCATAATAAAGGTCTGTAAACTTGTTTGATTTGGCATTAAGTTGTCACAGCAAGCTATAAACATTCCCAGAAACATTTTGCCAGTGAGGCAGAGGTCATCTCTCAGGAAGGAGTGCATTGTGCCAGGAACGGTTTGCAGTGGATGCAACCACTTTGCATAAAAAAGTTATACTTTTGCTGTAGCTGTCGGGAAGCTACAATTACTCACCCGACTTTTAAATACAGGCACATTAAGAATTTGGTTCATGTGTCAAACTTTCCTTCCTTTCCTTTCCAGGCAGTTACGGAGGAAGGCTAAGGCCTTGGAGCCTCGCAGCCAGTGTGTGGGCCTTGGTTTTATGAGCGACCTTGGATGAGTTATCTAAATTCCCTATGCTCCTCTTTGTCTATAAATGGGAATAACAATGATAATAACATGCCCTATAAGTTTGTTGTGGAAATTGAATAAGTAATATATGTCAAGCGATTAGAACAGTGACTGACGTATAGTGTACACTGTTACACAAACACATACACACACCAAAGTTCTAGTCATAGTAAAGAGCATTACTGTGGGCAATGAATGCTTCATGTTGGCCAGGTCCTCTCCAAAATGATTTCTCTGAAATTAGTAGTCTAGAAAGAACTAAAATAATGAGATATTACAAGTTATATGTGCTAATGATATAGGAAAAAAGAACAAAGGTACTGAAAAAAAAATAAAAATAAGAATACCTTTATAGGCTGCAAGTAACAAAACATGTAACTAATGGAGACTTCAAAAAATTAAGCATTTATTATCTCATTGGTACAAATTCTGAGAACAGTGCTACTGCATTGGTTCAGGGCCTCACTAATGCCATCAAGGAGTTTCTTACATTCTTTCTGCTCTACTTCCTTGGTGTATCAGTGTCATTTGCCTTTTTGGTCACAGTGTGACTCTTGAAGTACCAAAGACTATGTCTTGCTAACAGTTTTCCATTATGGAAAAAAAGAGTTAGCAGAAAAATAATTTTCTTCTCTTGCATCTCTCTTTCCTTTCCTCCTCCTCCTCCTCTTCTTCTTCCTGTCTCTTTCTCTCTCTCTCTCTGCCCTCTTCCCCCACCTCTTTTAACCAAGGAGCAAAATCATTACAGATGCTATTCCAGGAAACATACCTGTATAGCTATAGCCAGGCTTAGTTTACCTCTCTCATTGCCAGACCAAGTGGTGATGCTGTGGTGTGCCCTCGTGATACTCCCCTGCATGGCAGAGGTGCTCATAGCCCTAGCTGGGAATGTTGGTGACTGTTGGCTGTCAGGTAAATTCAGTTCTGAGAATTTCCCTCGACACCAGAGAGACATTTCACCCAGGTCCCCCTTCCTCCGCAGGGGCAGCTCAGTGTGCAGTAATGGCTGTGTGTTGGCATAAAGTCACGGCTCCCTTGCCTTCAACTGGGGCAACTCTGAGAGGCCATCCCAACGCCGTAGCTCCCCATGGGATATACTGAGACCTTTATTGGGACTGCATTGTAGTTCACCTCCTCTTCTGGTACAGTCCTGCTTCTTTCATCTCCCGTAGGTGTTGATCTTCAGAGTTTTCTCCAATAAACTCCCTCCACATAAATCTCCATCTCAGAGTCCATGTTTTGTGGAACCTGACTTATGGGTTCCAATCACTGCCAAAGGGGACTTGTGATAATGTGATTGGCTTTAAAAAATTACAATTTATCCAAGAGCACCTGAGACCTGAACAACACACAAGGTCTCTAAATTTAAAAAGAAGAGGAATGCCTCCTGGGTGATCAACCACAAACACAGAGCGGTGCGTTGTTGAAGATATTTTATTTTGACTAAGGATGGGAAGAAGAGAACAGAAAGTTGTGGGCAAGATAAAAATCCCGAAATGTTATTGTTTGGTACAGTGAAAAGAAAGTGAGAGCTCTTAAAGATCAGTGACCAGCAAGAACAATTATCATACCAACATGAGTAGAGATCCCTACAAGAATTCAGAGGTGGTCTAAGCAGTGCTTCTCAAACTTTAACATGTACATGCATCATCTGAGGGTCTTGTTCAATATCTGTGGGTAGGACCTGGCAGCCTGCATTTCCAACAGGCTCCCAGCAATGGCAATGCTGTCACTCTTCTGACCATGCTTGTAGTAGCAAGGCTCTGCAGCAGCAGCTTTGAACCCCAGTTTGACATTGGAAACACTTGAGCAACTTCTAACACCCTTGAGGCCCAAGCTATGCTCTTAGTTCAGGAGTCTTCAATTGTTGTCCTGAGCCCAGAAGTAGCAGCATTGCTGGGGAACCTGTTAAAAATACAAGTTCTTATGCTCCACCCAGACCTACTGAGTCAGAATCCTGAGAATAAGCCTCTGCAATTTCACTATCTGGGTGATTCTGATGCACACTAAAGCTTGAGAACCACTGCCCTGGCAATTCTTATTAAATTGGTCTAGATGAGATACCAGCATCCATTTTGCAAAACAAAACTGAAACACTCCAGGGTCCTAAGAAGTTCAAGGAAACTCCACCCAAGAAAAATATGACTCTTCCAATACTCTTGTGATAAAGGTTTAAGAAGAATGAATCCAGTTTACTTGGGTATGTGATGTCCCTAACATTTTTTTTCTGCCTAAGTAAGCAAATAATCAACTTGCAGTCCTCATTTTCTTTGATTCGTCTGCAGCACTTGACACTGTTGACACAGTTTTTTGCTTGGCTTCCAGGAGAAGACCACACTGTTGGTTTTCTTCTTACTTCACTGGTCTCTGCTTCTCAGTCTCCTTGGTCCTCCTCCATCTCCTAACGTTCAGTGCCTCATAGCAAAGGCCCCGACTCTCCTCTGCATCCAGACTCGCTGCCTCGGTGATCTCTTCCCATCCCATGGTCTAGGTGCTGAAAACTCTCAAGTTTATATTTTTGAATCAAGACCTCTCTCTCTCTCAAACTCTTATACTGATTGTTCAACTCCCAACTTGAGGTTTCCACTTGAGTACATAAAATTCAACATTCAAAGATCAATTCTTAGGTGATGGCAATTCTCTCTTTCCAACAGCTCAGGCAAGCAGCATTAGAATAATCTGTGATCACTCTTTTTCTCATGCCTTATATCCAATCCATCAGGAAATCCCATTAGTTTTGCTTTCGAAATAAACCTGGCATCGGATCACTTCTTACCATCTCCCCTGTGACAACCTGGGTCCAAGCCACCATCATCTTTTGCTGGATTATTGTCACAGCCTCTACCAGGTCTGCTCACTTCTGCTCTGGCACTTCCACAGCCTATTCTCAATACAGCAGCCAGGTGATCGTTTTAAAACATAACCAGACCAGGTCACTCCTCTGTCTAAAACCCGGCAACACTCCCAGTTTTGCTCAGAATGAAAGCTACGGTCCTGCAATGATCCTCACTCCCCTCCCTGCCCTGGCGCCCATCATGATTCCTACCTCCTTACCTGCCACTGTGTGCTCCTCTCGGTGCCTTCTGCTCTGACTCCCTGCTAACTTAGTTGCTGTTTTTTTTTTTTTTAACATACAAACCACAATTTTACCTTTTTTTCCCCCTAGCTGATCCTCCTCCCAGGAATAGTCTTTCCTCAGATATTGATGTTGCGAACTCCCTCACCTCCTTCAAGCTCCTTTGCTCAAATGTCACCGCCTTGATGAGGTAGACCCTAAACCTCACGTTTAGTTTTTCAGTCTTCCCTCTTTTCTCATCTCCTAGGGCATTCTATATTTTATATTTTGAGTACGTTTCATTAATATGATAAGCTCAAAAAATTAATTTTAAAAAGATACAATGCTTATTTTATACATTTTATAATATACATTTTATATTTTCCACAGCACTTATCACCCCCTAATTTCCTGTATTTGCTTATCTATTATGTTGATTCTTATGCCTGTATATATTGTTTGGTTGTATTACATGCATTGTTTGTTTCCCTCATTAGAATGTGAGTACCACAAGGGCAGCTGTTTTTATTATTTTCATTCATTGATACATCCCAAATACCTAGAAGAGTGTTCAGCAACTCTAGGCACTCAAGCCTGGTGGTCTGAACTAAGGTGGTATGGACGTGGTGGCTAAAAGTAAGTGAACCCATGAGTTGTTCAGGAGGTAGATCAACAATTGTCAGTTATCAACAGTAATTGGTAGAAAGTAAGAGATGAGAGTGGGAAGGAGTTATGTTGATACTTAGGTGATTGGTGATGACATTCTCATGCACTGAGGCAGGGGTCTTAGTTGGAAAGACTAGTTTGGGGTAGATTATGGATCCTGTTGAGGTACCGGTGGGATATTCAGTTAAAGAAGTACAGTAGGCAGTGGGATATACAGGGCCAAAATGTAGATAAAAAGACATATACTTGGGAATCTCAAAAATATAGACTATAATTTAAATGACAGGGTCTTTAGTGTGTGTAATGATGAGAGAAGAGGGCTTACAACAGAATCATAAAAATATTATTTAGTATTTGGGAAAAGAAAATGGAGTCGAAAAGAAGATCATTAAATATCCAGAAAGTGAGAAGGAAAATGTGTTAATTATGGGAAAATAATTCAAATGTTTATGTGATAATAGAAGAAAAAAATAATAAAGGGAAAGAGACTGAGGCTAAAGAAAAGATGAAATTTCTAGAAGATAGCAAAGGGGATGTTAAGGTCAAGTGCTTCAGCTACTAGTTAAATGTATGTATCGTTTATTTAAATGCAAAAATGTGTGATTACGATACAAAAACATGATGGAGTCAATTATTCCCATTGCCGAAAGTACTTTTGCATTGAGGGGGCAGTGGAGACACCAAAGTGCCATGTGATGCTTCAATAACACAAGCCCCGTACAAATCAGGGCTGCACATTCTCCGCGAAACATTCCATGGCGAGCTAGTTTACTAGTTTACCTCTTCTTAAACACACACACACACACACACACACACACACACACACGATCACATCAAAACTTGTTACTTCCCATTCAACACTGCCGAATTGTTAATAGAATGTCCATTATGTCTCATTTTCTATTAAAATTTGGACCAGGGGAATGACTTTGGTACCATATTCAAGAAGAAACTGAAGAGATGTTTCAGTGCAAAGGACAAGTAACAGACCTGTGTTGTTCATCTAAATCCCTCTATTCTTTAGATAGTATTTTGATCTCAGTTTCTTGTTACCTCCTGTACTCATTGTAACACCCAGAAATTTTGCAAACGTAGACATTAAACCCAAGACTTTTTCTGTGCCTTGAGATATAGCAAGCAGCTGACTTCTCCATGCCCTCCTTGCTTGCTTATAATTTGAGAAACAATTTTATTATGTGATCAGGCTAACCATTGAATACATAAGTAAAATGAGGACTAACAAATGATTATCTACTGAGGCAAAAAAAAAAGTTTCCCACAAAGGGATATCATAGACCAAAAAGTAAACTCCCTTCATTTTCCTTGAACCTTTATCACAAAAGTGTATTAGAAAAGTCACATTTTTCTTGAGTAGAATCATTGAATATCCATAGAGCCTGGAGTGCTTTAAAAAAAGTGAGCGCCAGTATCTTACCTACATGTTTGACATGCCATGCTTTGGAAAAATAGGAAAACTGAAAAGGTATAAAAAATTCTTAACACAGCAAAATGAACGGCAGAAACATGGATGGACACTAGCTGCTCATCTGTGATAAATCAATTACTAAACGTATTTATAAAAGGCTTAGTTGTAATTTAGGCACTATAAGCAATACTCATTGGGCAGGAAAACTACAAGAATAAGTATATCTAACCATCTTTTATTAGAACACTTTATATTTTTTATTTGTTGAATACTGATAGAGTCTAGGAGACCGTGATTCCAAATGCTTTAACTCCAAGACTGGAGAACTTATCTATAGATTTTTCTTGTCCGTAGCAGTATCTTAGCAGACTCAGAAGCCTGTGTAAAAGTTAGCAGAGAAATTGTTTTTATTTCCATCCCTGTTTTCTCCAGTCTCCTCCTGCCCCTCTCTCCTGAGTATTAATTCATTGCTATAACAGTAGTGTTTAATCAAGCAAATGTTAGACATTGAGTATTACTTTTCAGTAATGTGATAAGCTCAAAAAATTAATTTTAAAAAGATAAAATGCTCTTAGATTATCCTCTCAATCTTGCATACGAACTCAATAAATCCATCACTTAATTTGTGATCCTTTTTTACATTTTACCCTACTTTTTGATAATCTTTCACTGAGAAGAATCTATGTATTTTGTGTGTTTATTTTTGTTTCCATGAGCTCAGATGGAGTTCTTTCAACTTCCACTTAGTCTCTTTCTTTCCCTTCCCCCACCTCTTCTCTCTCTCTCTCTCTCTCTAGATATTGGAGGATTGCAATTCTGTGTGCCATAATGGCTAAAAACTTGAATTCGGAGTTGCCAAAAACAAAGCGAATTATTCAAGTTGCTATCAAACAAAGCTCTGAGTTTTCTAGAATGAAAATATGAAGTATTAGAAGAAAAGGAAAAAATCATAGACTCAGGTGTGAAATGACATCATTTAATGGGATAGTAAAGAAATAAAATCTGGCAACAACTTATAGTAGATTGCAGATTATTCAGGATGTGAAGTGGTTCAGGGTTCTCTCCCAAGTTAGATACAGAAGAATGAGTTTTCCAAAGAAATAGTTTTCTACCTGTGATTTAAAACATAATTTAAACAATAAACATGTGTATATATATAAATAGATATATAGATACAGATAAAAATATACACACATATACAAAAATATGCACATATTCACATATATATGCTCTTGTACAAACATATTAATATGTGCATATATATTTAATGACTTGTCAACTTATGAAAAAATAAGAGATTTATAAAAGGCACATATATATTTGTAAATCCTTTAAAGCTATTTAAAGAAGTTAATAAAATCTTTATGACTATCAGAATACTCATCTAGTGCACATAGCTACACAAGCCTTGTGAAGTACCAGAGATTTCTTTTTGCTTCAACCATTGTTCTGTGTCATTTAGGTTTTCATTTTCTTGCCAGATGTGTTTTCAATGGTCTATGATGTATATAATTTCTTTACCTTTTCCCGTGTTTTTTTTTTTGTCTTACTAGGAAACTGAAGTACTGTTGATGTTGTAAAAGCCAAGGGCATATTCATCTGGAAAATAAAAGAATCATGCATCATTATTAAATTTCCAACTGTTTGTAAACAGACTATGTCAAAAATGTAAACATGTTAGTGTAATCTTTCCAGTAATTTTGCAAGAAAGGAGATCACTCCCCCATTTTATAAATTCAGAAATATCCTCATAAAGTTTAAGCCACTTTATGAAATACATTCTATTAGTAAAGGACAGAGACAGAATTCAAATATTCCTCAACAAACTTTGTATGACATTCAAGAAACTAATAGCACCAAACCTTCCAGAGAAAAGTTTTATGGTCTGTATAACATCTTAGTAATTATTTTGGAACATAATCTATCAAAAATTTTCTACAATACTTCAGAATATTGCCTACTCCCCTTTTTAAGTCTAAGTCCATAAAGGTAGCATGACATGATAAGTGCTGGCATTAACAACAACAAAAACAACAAAAAGACCTAGAAGCTTAGCATGGTTTGTCTTTCAAGTTCAAGGGGAGCTCTTTCACATTACATAAAAAAGATTCTGAGCATTGAAAAACTCTGGTACATTGAAAATGGCACCATCAGAAAATACATAATTGAATTTTAAAAATCAGTATGCAAAGTAAACTTATCTATTGTTTAGTCTTTGAAGACAGAGGATGATTTTGGAAAATTTAGTAGCCAGGAAATGTTAGGTATAGCTATCACATTCAATAGCATCATGACATGATTGTTGCTTGCCTACCTTTTTCATAATAATTGTAGACCATGACTGGGGCTGGCTGAATGTTCCACACAAGGTTGCTTTGCTCAACAAAAAAAGTGAAACTGTTTGGTGTTCTAAAAACCTATAAAGATACAAATTATAAATACATCATAGCAGGTATGAAAAAAAATCCCTAAGCAAATTATCTCTAAAAGTTTGTGCCTTACTCAATTAAATAAATCTAGGGTATTATTATCTTACATAATGTCAAAATTATCAGTTAGTTAATATTAAATCATACAAAAAATTTTAAAGTTCCATTGCTTATACTGAGGTGCAAGGAATTTAGTCAAAAGTGTTATGTGACTGATAATGATGTACACATAGAAAGGATAGCTCTAAAACTCATGCCACATTTTGGAGTTTCCTACAAAAATTAAAAATAGAGCCACCATATGACCCAGCAATCCCACTTCTGGGTATGTATCCAAAGGAAATGAGAGCAGTATCTAGAAGAGATAGCTGCACTCCACTGTTCATTGTGGCATTATTCACAATAGTCAAGATATGGAAACAATCTTTGTCCAAACAGATGTATGGGCAATGAAATGTGGTATATACATACAAATTATTCAGTCTCAATAAAAACAGAAATCCTGCCATTTACAACAACCCTAATGAACCTAGAGGACATTATATCAAGTGAAATAAATCAGACACAAAAAGAAAAATACTACAGGATCTCACTTATTAGTGGAATCCAAAAGAGTTGAATTCACAGATGCAGAGAGTAGAATGATAGTTACGAGGGGTGGGGAAATGGGGAGATGTTGGTCCAGTTATGTAGAATGAATAAGTTCTAGAAATCTCATGTACAGCATGAGGTCTATAGTTAGTAACACTATCTTGTATACATAAAATTTTTTAGAGAGTAGCTCTTAAGTATTTTCACCACAAAGAAAGAAAAGATAACTATGTGAGGAGATGGATATGTTAATTAGCTTGATTATAATAATCAGTTCCCTATATATATCAAAATATCACACTGTGCATCTTCAATATACAATCTTAAAAAAATAAAATAAAATCACAGCCATCTTAGTGGAGTTTAACTCAAATGATAAAAGAATTATACATCTATTCTGTGACCAGACTATGTTTGACACTGGGAGGAATGAAAAATGGGGAGATGATGTTTCTAAACTTGAGAACCATCTAACCAGACCGTCAAGGCAAATAACTTTAGAGTTGACAGGGAAAGGATGATCAGTGGGACAGAATATTGATCATTTTTAATGTCTCACTTTTTTTTTAAAAAATAAAACCTATCAGACATAATTACAAGAAATGGAAGCATCCAATCACCCTCAGGAGAAAAAAGAAAGACATTACAGAAAAAAAATATTGCTAAGCTTACGTTGTTTAAGTAGAAAATGGCATGGTCATTCTTGATTTCAGTCTTCATCACTCGGCCCTGGTTTTCAAGCTTTGAAGAAATTGACAGGGAAGGATGGGGAATAGAATATTGGAACAAATGAGAGTATCATTCCAGAATTGAATGCTCATGTTTTTTATTTTGTCAGGTTCTATTTTATGGTAGCTTCCTTTGTGCCATGATTTTTTTCTATAAGTACAAGTAGGTACTAAAAGAAATATATTATGAACTATGGGAAATGTTGACTGCTAATTGCTACACATCCCTCCAGCGTTAGAGCAAAAATATAAATGTGAGGAGTTTGTTTAAATGAAGAATTCCATGGTTTCATTTTGCTAACCAATTATTTATCTTATCTATATACTCTATCACTTTGTCTGGGCTGAAAGATTGGGCTTCTGTGATTTACCTCCTCAATGGATGCCATGACTGGAGTAAATCCCGATAGCATTTTCACATCAACGAGGACGATATTGGACTCATTGTGAACTCCAGTATATCTTAAAATTTTTAAAAAAAGAAAAAAACCACTAGTTTAGATATCAATTTAGAAAAGGGACTTATCTCATGGTGAGGATGGCAGGTAGGTGATACTAATTGGCTATAAGTCTAGAGAACAAGTCTCAAGGCTGGAATTTATAAACAAAGCTTATGAATTATATTATATATACTTAGGTTAGCTTCAGATTTGCATAACACTCAGAGGAGATCTTTGCCTAAAAGGCGGTATATTGGCAGAGTTATGGAGTAGACACGTCCCCAAGAGATCTTCTAGGTCATGTTCTTGCCTCTGGATAGGATTGTGGTGACATGAAGTTAAGAGTTCCACAATATATTTAGTTCTAAGCTTTGGTGTGCAAGAGATTTTCATTTAGAAATCCTAGGAAAAATCTCCCAAACTAATTTTCTCACTGTTTCCCCACATATTGACTAAGGCTAAAACCCTTTGGCATCTATAAACCATATTTCAGTTCCAGAAGATTATTTTGTTTTTCTGTTCTCAAAAGTACAAATCTAGAAGAGTACTACATATCATACTTCCATAATTCTAGCACTGATTTAGCTAAAGACGTACTAAGTTATGGTGTCTATGCAGAGAACTATAAAATGACTGTGCTGTAGAAATATTACCATCAGGATGTGAACTCATTGTAGTTACCATTATTCATATTTTGCAATTTTGCTACTGTTTAGTATATTATCATCTCTCTAACCTGGGAGTTGATATCAAAATGTGACACTTACTCGAGGGTCACTGTGAGGCCAAAATTAGTCTGGAATATATCTGAAGAGATATTCTTTACTATCTCCAAGGAAAGGGAAAATCCAGATTCCTTCCTAGGTGTTAGCACATTGTACCTAAGGGTGGCCTGGAAAGAAGAGCGAATCGTAAGAAAACCCATCCTGTAGTAAGAACAGAAAGAAAGAATTATTTCTCTATTTCCATTATTAACACACTTTACATCTCTACTATTAGGGAATTAGCTAAATTAAATTGTTTAGTTTTCAGAAGACACAGAATCTTTAACAACACAATTGAATGAAGATAGAATACTTTCTAACCACAATATTCCCTAAGAAACTTCTGTTAGCCAGCTATACGAAGAGAGAGTACCTCCTCATAAAATAACTTGCATTTTCTGCTATTGATTTGAAAACATGAATGAGAGAACAAGTAATCATGGAAATATAAAAAATGGCAAAATAACACTTCATATATACCTGCATAGATAATCTGACTCTTTTACTGGCAAACATTCACCTCCCTTCTAGGTAGATTTCTATTACCTGGATAAATGCACAACCTTGTCCTTCCACATCTACTGTGTATTGTTCATGTACTTTTGTTAGTTCTGAACGTTGGACCAGTAAGCGGTTCTCACTGTTAACCTGGAAAACCTCATTGGATCCTTCACTGCTAAAGGTGACAGTGTTTTGATCATTAGAGAAGGTTAACTTCTTATAGAGTGTTATGGCAAGAAGACAGACTGCCGTGTCCTGTACAAAACAGTACAAGAAATAATAATTCAAGCTTAGATATGATACAATATTAGTCATCATTTGACCATTAACTTTAAATCAATCCATAGAAATATTCCTAAAACAGTTCAATAGAACACCATGAAGTAATATCCTGAAAAATAAGAAAATATACTTGCTTATGCAAGTTGTTGCCATTTAAATTAATCTCCTTCAACAAATCTTAGATTTTAGTTTTCTAAAGAATTTCATAAAATATAATCTCTGCTGTTAAAAACAGTGTTAAATTTTTTCTAAAAGTTAAGGTATCATATAATTTGGTGACCCCATGGTAGCCTTGGATAATTTTTTAAAATTTAATTTAATATTTTTATTTCAGAATATTATGGGGGTACAAACATTTTGGTAACATATAATGCCTTTGCCTCGCCCAAGCCAGGGTTACAGATGTGCCCTTCTCCAATACAGTGTGTTCTGCATCCATTAGTTGTTAGTGTACCCACCTCCACTACCCCCCTCCCACCTGACTGGCACCTGATGAATATTAATTACTTCCATGGGAGCACTTTAGTGTTGATCAGTTAGTACCAATTTGATGGTGAGTACATGTGGTGCTTGTTTTTCCATTCTTGTGATACCTCGCTTCAAAGGATGGGCTCAAGCTCTATTCAGGATAATATAAGAGGTGCTAGTTCACCACTGTTTTTTGTAGTTGAGTAGTATTCCATGGTATACATATACCACATTTTATTAATCCATTCATGTATTGATGGGCACTTGGGTTGTTTCCACCTCTTTGCAATTGTGAATTGTGCTGCCATAAACATTCGAGTGCAGATGTCTTTATTATAGAATGTTTTTATTTTTTCCTTTGGATAGATTCTTAGCGATGGGATGGCTGGATCAAATGGTATTTCTATTTTTAGTTCTTTGGGATATCTCCAAATTACCTTCCACAGGGGTTGTGCTAATTTGCAGTCCCACCAGCAGTGTAAGAGTGTTCCAATCTCTCCACATGCCTTGGTAATTCTTATGTCTACTCATATTCAAAGAAGGGAAGTCAGAATCAGGAAATATCTTTGGCAATTCACCAGCATATGGTTTTACTCTGAAACTAAGACTATAAAAGGAGGGAAATAAAGATTTTCCTTGTGGAAACGAGAGTACATTTCCTTGTGTTTTTAATTTTTTTCTTATTAAGGAAAGACATAAATCATTGTATTTCATATCCATTTCTCCTGTTATGTATTCCTTTCATTTGCTTTTTCCAATGTATAGACCATAGAATTAGAGAGAAATTTTTCTTTTTGGTCAATATGTAGTTTGACCATCGTATCATCTGACATCTTACACACCACTAAGACTCTGGTACTTATGAAGAAAATGTCTTTTAGAAAGACTTACATTATATTTTTATTATGTCAATGGAGATATAAATTGGGCATAAATTCCTTGAAAAGTGAGCCTCATTTTATTCATTTCTATATAAAGACTTGTTAGTAAAGTGCCTGATACACAATAACTGTACAATAGATAATTGTTGACTAAATAAAATAGGATTTATAATATCAAATATTCTCATCTCAGGAAGCATTTTTTGTGATAATCTTTGCTATCCAGATTATTATAGAGTATTATCTTCTACGTTAAACATAATATTATTAAAAACAAAAATAAATGAACAGGACTTAATTGAACTGAAAAGCTTCTGCACAGCAAATGAAACAATCAACAGAGTAAGTAGACAAGCTACAGAATGGGAAAAAACATTCACAAACTATACATTTGACAAAGCACTAATATCCAGAATCTATAAGGAACTGAAATCAGCAAGAATAAAACAAATAATCCCATTGAAAAGTGTGAACAGACGTTTTTCAAAAGAAGAGATACAAATGGCCAACAAACATATGAAAAAATGCTCAAAATCACTAATCATCAGGGAAATGTAAATTAAAACCACAATGAGATACCACTTTATCCCAGTCAGAATGGCCATTATCAAAAAGTCCAAAAACAAATGGATGTTGGCACAAATGCAATGAAAAGGGAATGTTTATACACTATTGGTGGGAATGTAAATTAGTACAACCTCTGTGGAAAACAGTATGGAGACTCCTCAAAGAACTAAAAGTAGTCTACTACTCAATCCAGCAATCCCTCTACTAGGTATCTACCCAAAAGAAAAGAAGTCATTACATTAAAAAGATACCTGCAATCGTATGTTCATCACAGCACAATTCGCAGTTGCAAAAATATGGAATCAATCTAAGTGCCCATCAACCAAGGAGTGGATAAAGAAAATATGGTATATACACACTATGGAATACTACTGAGGCATAAAAAAGGATAAAATAATGTCTTTTGTAGCAATTTGAATGGAACTGGAGAGCTAAGCTGCAGGTATGCAGGGGCATACAGAGTGGGACAATGGACACTGGAGACTCAGAAGCGAGGAGGGAAGAAAAACTACCTATCAGGTGCAATGTACACTATTGGGAGACAGGTACACTAAAAACCCAGACATCATCGTTATACAATTCATCCATGTAGCCAAAAACCACTTGCACTCCTAAATCTATCAAAATAAAAAATATATATATATTGGTATTTATAGCAGGCCCATATCAATCACCTGGGTGTGAGAGAAGCCTCCATGGGAATCCATCTGTTGGGCGAGCCACTGCACAATCTTACTAGCATAGGTGAGGTCACGATTTTTCCGCGATATGACAGCCAACAGCACATAGCAAGTCTTCTCAGTCTCGGCAGAAGGTGCCCAAGGAATAAAGGGTGGGAATTCTTTTGTCTTGGCTTTCTTTTCTCTTTCCCAGTATATAACATTATCTGAGAAAAAGGAAGAATTTTCACATAGTCCGTATGAAATGCACTGGTTACACATAAGAACGCAAATTCCATTCTTGGCTTCTGCATGGGCTGTATTGTGTCACCTTAAAATTTACGTACTGAGCTGTAAAACACTGGTACCTGAGAATGTGACTATATTTGGAGACAGGACCTTTAAAGAGGTGAGTAAGTTAAAATGGGGCTGGTAGGGCACACTGCAATCTAATCTGACTGGTGTCCTTATGAGAAGAAACGTGGACATACAAAAGGCACACCAGGGCTGCACACACACAGAAGACCATGTGACGACAGGGAGAAGATGGCCATCTACAAGCAAAGAAATCATGCTTGCTGACACCTTAATCTTGAACTTCTGGCCTCCAGAACTGTGAGAAAATAAATTTTTTGTTATTGAAGTCATCCAGTCTGTAGTATTTTGTTATGACTGCCCTAGCAAACTAACACATGCTTAAACAAGCAGTTGTTATTGTCTATGGCATGGTCACTGTGTTTGATTACCTTTCTTCGCTCATTTGAGAAGAAACTATTAATAGCATAAAAGAGAAAGAGGGAAATCTAACATATGTAATGTTCTGTAAACATAAAGTGCCACTGATAGATCCCAGAAGAGAAACAGAAACATCCCGGTGAAGTGAGAGTTCTACATGATTGCTTAGTAAGTCTCGTCACTGTTTTCAAGATCATGTCCATTGGCAAAAATGAATGATAACACTTACTGGTTTTTGTGGCAGATTGATGCAGCATCTGGAGTAAGGATTCCGCTTGCTCCTCTTTTCCAGCTAATGCAAAAACATAAGCTAGAATGGCATGATTATAGCCATTAGTGACACCACTTTCCACTGCCTCCTCTAGGCAAAAGAGCCCATTTTGTAGAGCAGAAAACTAGTCAGGAAGAAGAATAATATATTTTAAAATGATACCTGAACATTTTATCAGCTTGCTGAATATTAATACTTAAACTAATCATTGTTTATAATGTTTATATCCTTGAAGTATATTTTATACATGAACCTATTCATGTATACACACATGTAATATTCTTCAAAAATATCATAAAAAAATTTGTCATGCCATCATTAGTGAGAAATAAAATTTAAGTGGTAAGAAAACGGAAGTTTTTATATCTAATCAATAATATTTTAGCTATAAATTTCTTCTATGGGGCAAAGCATACATATTTTTAGACCTATAATATTTTACTCTAATTCCTAAAAATAGAGACTTACATTTCTGAAGATGATTTGCAAAATATAATAATGACTCTGAAAATTCCCAGTATCTTACTTTAGGAATAAGATTTTGGAATCAGATAATCTAACCTGTGGATTGAGAGGTAGCCGGGATGAGCTACACTTAAGTTGAAAATGTTTACTCAGATTGTTTAGAGAGAAGGAGAATCCTAGGTTATGGCTTTACTTAGAACAGGGGTTCTTAATTTGAAATTCATGGCTGAAATTCAGGAAATATTGAAATACCTAAAATCGTATGAATAACTTTTGTTATGTGTGCATGTGTGTATTCTCCCTGGGTAAAAACCCAATAGTGTTCATCAAAGGTGTCTCATCAGTCTAAAAGGTTTGAAGAGCATCATTTTAAAGGGTGATACTAAATGAAATGTTCTATTTATGTTGCATCCAGTCTAAGAATTTCAGTTCACTCTGAATTTAGAGTCTATTTCATGTGCATTCAGCTGACTGAAATTAGAGGATAATGGAAATCCATACAGTGAAATTGAGCCCAGCTTCAAAGAGGGATCCAACAATAAAGGCAGTGAGTAAAATGTCCTTTTCATCTCCACCCTAAAAACAAAGAAACAATGAGTCATATAGGATAGCAGAGCACAGAAGAACAGATAATCTTCTGAAGTGAAACTAGTTATGAAAGAAATACTGGGAACAAATGCCATTATTCATAAAAAAACACCTGAACATGTGTAATTTTTAAATTAGGTGATTAATAGCCATACTATCTGTGCAAGAATCCATTTTGCTCTATGTAATAATTAAATAAAAATAACATAGTTAATTTCGAGTATACTAAATGATGTATATAATCATATTTAAGTGGCCTGGTATTAAGCGTTCCTTCTAAGTAATTCACATGACTCTATTAGCTCTATTTGACGTTAATTCAAAAAAATGCCAACTAAGAATTTCTGATGAGGTGTAACAGAAATTTGTTGTGAGGTTTCCTGAAAATCCCTGGAAAAGTACCTTACAATAGTCAGGTCTCAGATTCTTGCAGCATAAAATTAGAAAATCAGTTATAAATCATGTGATTTGCAAACTGTGCATAAAAATCCCCTGGGGAGCTTAAACATTAAATAAACCAGCATCCACACAAGAGATTCTGATTCAAAAACTCAGAAACAGGACAGGAAAATGATTTTTAAGGGGTGCTCTAGGGATTCTGATACAAATAGCATTCGTACTGCATTTGGGATATACTCATCTAGTATAAACCTCTCATTTTATTTGTAAGCAAATGGCAACTTCTCTTGTCTTCAGAAAAGAAATATTTCTGAGGAGGTAAGTTTTCAAGCTGATAATTGCACATGGTAGGCACTGAAATAAGATGTGCAGACCTACAATGCATTTGAATTACAGAAAGTGGTATCACCATTCCTCTGAATGTAAGTTTTTATTGTTATTTTTCCCTTCTTTCTACTCCCTTTCTCCCCTTCACCCCCCCACACATTTAATTACAGAGAAAATATTGAGTAAGATCAAAACAAACTGAAGCAGTGACCAGTAACAAATCCAATAAGAAGAAAGATGTGGAGAAAATGCTTTAGAAGAGAACATGAAAAAGGCTTTGATTTTTCTACGTAGGAATGAGAGCTCTTCTCCATCAGGGCCCTTATTGTGAGAAATAGGTTTGGAATAATTTAAAGATACACCCCCCCCCTCAACTACATGAGTAAAGCAATTAGAAAACAGTCCATATTAAAATGAAATACCATAAGGTGTTGCCATTCACCCATATTTTGAGGTAGATTAGATTTACGTTCTGTAACTCAAGAACAGGAGTGGCGATTATGAAGAAGGACACAGAAGGAAAGCTCAGGACATTTCAGGGGCTGTCAGGACACGATAAAATATCATGAGAGGGGATTTCGAGCATCCAGAGGAAACAAGTTAGGAGAATAAAGGAAACAGAAGATGGGTGTAGCGGGGCAGCTACCTGCGAATAATGGAAGTCAGAAAGAAGGGAGAATCCTAGTGATTTACCTAAAACATGAACAGGAGAAGCAAAGGGGTTTATTCTGCCAAGGACATACTTTACCTTGTTTGTATTTTGGCCTAGGGCAAGCTTAGCCTTTGTGCTTTTCCTTGAGAGGGTATTGGAAAAACTCCCTTCATTAAAACAGTGCAAATTACTAGATACTCTTCCTAGAACTTTCCTGCTACCCATGAACAGGAATGAATTCACATTCCTCAGATAGCCAAGGTTCCCTCCCTTCCTATATTGTCTGGCTCCAAATTTATGAATGTTTCCTCTCTAGCTTCCCTTTCTCTCCCTTCTCTCTCCTCTTTGCAGTTTATTTACTGAGGAAGATGAACTCCAGGGAAGGACTAAAGACCAAATAAGACAAGCAAAAGATTGATGAGGAATCAGATGTAGGCCGTGGTTAAACACACAGGCAGCAGGAATGATGCTGCTGACCAGTCCACCACAGCCCTATGACCACAGCAGATTGAGACGGCATGAAATTCACGGGAAGAATAATCAGATTCCAGATGACGTAGGGGAAGGCAGGCAATGAAAAAGAGCAAGGAAAGCCCAGTTCTGTTAGTCTCTTACCTCCCAGGCATTGCTGAAGAACTTGCCATCATTTTCAAAGCAGCCGTTACTTTTCTGTTTGCTTAAAAGCCAGATTAAGGTCTGTTTTTGAACATTTTCATCAATGAATACATATTTTTTCATCCTCTCCAATGTCTTAAAAGAAAGGGCACTGAGCCTATAATGTAAATCACCAGAGTAAAAGTTACACAAAAAAGAAATGATGATGTCAGCTATTCCATGGGTTTATCACCATTGCTCCCTTTGGGTAATGGATGCATTCAACTTATCTAATGTTGGCTGAAACCAGTCTTTCTCAATTGTAGCTTTTTCCTTTGGGAAGTAAAATATTATGATTAGCAATAAGTGAAAATTAGACTAATTTTCAGCATGTTTATGCCCAAAGGTCTTACCGTATAGTCTATTAGATTACCCATACATGGAGACAGAACTAGTGTAATTTAGATGCCTTGGGGCTCTCTAATTTCACTTTCCTGAGTCTATATGGGACTCTCATAAGTGCAGGGTAAGAAGTGCCATTTTCCATGGAATTAACTAGCTGTATAATTATAGGGGCCTGTCATTAAATGGTCCGACTGCTAAGCAAATTGCCATGAGATGGTAGGTATATTGTTGCATTAGAATAATCAAATCTTTTAATTTTGTGATTCTCCTCTGTAAATTCACTTGGAAACCCTCTTTGCTTCCAAACGCTTTCTGAATTCATCCCCCCACTTCCTTGCAAGCCTTTCTTAGATAATTCCTATATTATTTAAAATAAAATTTTTATCTCTTACCATATGTTTCCTTCCTGATTCATTGACCAAAACATATCATATGAACCATCAGAGTTTTTGAAAGACAACTGGTTTTGATAACCTAAAATACAACATTGCAGAAAATTATTTTTTAATCTAAGAAAGTTAGAAGAAAAAGAATGGTGTAGTACAAGTCCTGGATTCTGGTGTTAGATGAAAATTACTAAGATGATTATTTCAATTTGAATTTTTGAAACTGAGTTTCTTTATCCATAGGGAGTAAAAGTAATTCCCACCTTATAAGGTTTTGGTGACAAATAAGACAGTACATATGACCATGCCTAGCTCATAACTAGCTCTTAGTCTCTTTCCCCTATGGTTATTTTACTTCCGTGTTATCTTCATGAAAAGAAAACCCCTGGGCTTTTCCTTATTATCACATTTTATACTATTTATCCACCCTCTTTCTACACACAAATTCAATTCCTTCACTGTAATGGAACACAGCTGAGCAAACAAATGCAGAAGTTGATAAATGAACCATTTACAGCTACTATTAACAAAAACAAACAGCAAGGTGACTTGGCAAAATACCAGGTGTTAAAAGAAAATAACTGAATTCATAATTTGAAAACTTTACGGTTCCAAATTATGAAGCGGACTGACCACACAGATTTCGAAGTCAAAAAGAAAACGTAGGTAGGACTCAGAGTTCCTCAGTTTAGGTCCAGTTTCCCCCAACCTGAGTATTTCATAAAAGTAGTTTCGCGGCATCATGGTATTGGTAACAATTGATGAGCAGAAATTACTTAAATCTTCTTACCTTTAGATAAGAGAGAGAATGCCTGAGATTTAAGTTCCTCCGTCAGCTGCTCAGTAGACTGCAGGTAGTCGAGGACGTAGGTATTGGATGCGAGTAGGGCAACATTCTGCTCTGCATTTCTGTAGGGCATTTGGAGAGGATCATCCAGATTCTGCACTGCGAGTCCTAGAAAATCTCCTAAAAACAGAAAATCAGAAGGTCATATTGCTTATAGTTGTAATCTCAGCATTAATAACCATAGATAAAAGAGACGCAGTGACAGTAGGAAACATTTAAAATCGAGTCTAAAAGGTGGAGACAAAGAAAGTTTCATGAAGTAATTCTAAAGAGGAGATAGCCGTGAATGGTTGAAGTTAAAGGGGCTTCTGGTGTGGAAAATATTTCTGAAAACTTGAGTACTAGAGAGAAAGGGAAATTAGGAAGGTGTTTGTTTGCTTACTTATTTTTTTTGAGAAATTGACTCTATGAACTATAAATTGTAATCCATCCCTCCTGAAAATATATTAATGTTAATAATAAGCAAATCAATTTGCGTTTTGTAAAACAAATTCCTCCTTATGCTGAGGAAATTCCCAGCATCTTTAACAAACAAATGTGTTCTGATTCTCCAAGGGGTGAATTTAAAAGCTCAGATTAATGGTTTCTAATAGAAATTTTGGTTTTTGGAACACCAGTTATCAACTACCAGAACTGTGTTTCCTAGAAACATGGGTTTAGAAAGAGTACTGTAGTCTCTTCCGATTCCATAGGGAACCAAGCATAGAGGATGATCTGAACAATAATTCCTTCTAATTCACAGCTTAAGAAAATCTCTCTATCCTTTTATTTTAAGGATTTTTTGGGGACAACCTCAACCAAGATTTTCAAATTATTGTGAAAGACAAAATTTAATCAACTTACCTACAACAGTGAAAAAGCCTCTGGTGGATCCTTCTACGACATCATTTGGCAAGTCCAAAACTACCTGCTTGGAGGCTTTGGTACCTGGAAAGAAAATACAGATTAAAAAAAAAGCCACCAGATTTGGGGGTACAAACATATTAGAAGTCAGATTCCATTATTTATTTTTATATTACAAGTTGCATTTTTTGAGGAGATGAAATTGAGGGTTTGATGTAGTTTAGAATAACAGCACATTCAGAAAGTGGTATATAAATCTGTGTGTTAGACAATGGGCCCCATTCTCCACTAGTTTAGTGCCTGCCAATTTATGTATGGAAAAAATATTGAAAACTACTGACTATGACAAATAACGCAGCACACACAAAAGGTAAAGCTTGGAGAGTCTGATTTGGCATTAAAAGCAGATCACCATCAATCAGGTAAAGTAATACCCAAAATGGCCATAAAACAGGAGATCGAGGGGCAGTGATGTATCTACAGGTTATTTCCTCTTAAGAGTATAAAAGCAAAGATTATATGATGTGCTATTTGGGCATAACGATTTCCCATTGTCCAACACTGAGTGACAACCAAATAGTAAGTGTTGTCGCAAATGCACAAGATGGGAAAGAATGGGTTGAGGCAGACCAATGTCACGGGTGAACTAAAAAGATTTTATAAATATACTTGTTGATCGCTAAAATTATGCAATGAAGATACAGCATGAAATGAAGTAATCCTCCGTGAAGTATTTAAAATGAACTCACATGACAAGTGGACTAATGTGGAAGGAGAGGAAATAAACTGACCCTGTTGATGAATTTTCTTTAGGACTAATTCCAGCACCTAAAAGATCTTCTTACCTTTTGTACAGATAAGGTAACTCTGGGTAGTTTCTCTTTCAATACCTTCAGGCTATGGAAGATTAAACAAAAACAAGCACAAAATTATGAGTCTGGGTCATCTTTCCACTAAGGAGAAGCAATCAAGCATCAGCTCACAAAAGCGTGGCTAGTACAAATTTATCCCTGAAAAAAGATCCATTATGGCCTCCTCCTGTCTGTATCTACAAATCACTGCACATTACTAACACTCATTTTAGGCTCTGTGTTCCCATAGGCTGGACAGAGGATGTCATTGTGGGACACTCTCAACTCTTCCGGTCCCTCCTAACATCTCCAGTAGATGAAGAAAAGTGTTTTGTAGAGCAGGAATGAGATGAGACAAGATTGCTCCTCTGATAAGCATTGATTCTTCTTGAGGGTGATGGGAACTGCAAAGGAGTGTGGGACAAGGACGTTTGTCTCTTGTGTTCGAGAATCAGTTTGTTTAAAGAGCAGGAAGAGAAATAGGTGGTACAGGAAACATCATGAGTCGGGAGCAAACAGACCATTGTCAAGCCTGTTTCAAGTGCTAGGTTTTACTCTCCTGGGTGAGGTATTAATTAAAGGATGAACTTTATGCTGTTTTAATTTTTTTAATTCATTTAAAAGGGTATGTCTTGTGTCAAAAGTAACTGCGGTCAATGAATTCTCTTCAAGGAGAATGCCTTTTAATACTTCACCCCTTAGGTATTGTCTATTTCTTATCAGGAAAAGCTTCATAGTTCTGCACGTACACACCTCTACCAATAAGCTCTTGACCACGGTGTCTTTCCAGGTTAGATGTTGCTGCTCATCTGCTTCATGTGGGCAAGCGCGACTTTGTTTGGACTCAGCAACTGCAGTGATAGTCACTTCACCTGGAAAACGTCCCCAAATATAAGTTAAATTGACTATTGGCCCCCCTGTAATGGGAAATGATTAGAGCCTGTGAATCACGTCTTAAATCGATGAACCAAATTCTATTATCATATTAATACTTAAACCAAAATAACTTGCTTCTTCTCCTGCCTGGATATAATGTGGTATGTTCTGTTTTACCAGTTTCAAGATAAGCAATTATTTTACTTAGTTAGAAGTTAAGAAATTTTAGGCAAAATGACATCCTACTAAAGCCATCTGATCCAATTCCTTAGTATCAATTGTTTATAAAGGTTACATATGAAAATAGGAGCACATAATATCAGAGAACTAGAACTTTTAACTTTTCCCAAGATCAAACAAACAAAAATAATAAAATATTTACCCAGTTGGAAGGGTATTGGATTGAAATCAAGTGCTAGCAAAAAATTCACTGTTTTTAAACTTACTGATACTATGTTATATCATTTAAACTGATCTCTAATTTCCTTGTTTGGAAAAATTGAAAAAAATATTTTTTTAGGTTTAAAATTACCCATATCCCTGTATACCAATATACATAACCAATATACTGTTCTTGATTTTTTTTGTTGTTGTCGTTGCTGGTGTGTTTTATTCTGTTTCTTTGTTTTGGAAAGCCTTTGATACTCCACTCTTAGAATTGTGTCCTCCAGTTAATGCCATAAAACCATATAATTTTGTACAGTATTCTATCTCGATTGCCAGGGTAAGGTTTTTGAAGACCTTGTGTAGTAGAAAAATTGAGAAGCTTACAATCTAATAGAAAAAATAGTCTGAGGTAGACCAACATCACTGGTGAACTAAAATGATCACATAAATATACTCTGCTGCTAAAATAATACAATGAATATGAGACATGAAATAAAGAAAATTTTAATGGCACAATTCTTTAAAGTAGTGATAATAAATATGCACATCACATCTAATATTTTTTGTTTACTAGACTTTTTAACTTTTCCTTCACCTATATTCTCAATAAAATACAAATTTATTTTTCCATATTACAGATAACATATGTACTAAGACAATATTCTCAGTATTTGATCCCCATCTAAGTGTTCAGTGTTTTTGGTGTTCCAGGATATATTTAGTAAATTTACAAATCCTAGCAATTCCCATAATTGATCATTGTGATTAAGGAGCATTTTTTTGTACAGGTGGCAAAGATCCATGATGGCAGGTGAAGGAACATGTAAGAAGTAAAAGAATTAAGGCAGCACTGATGACAAGAAGGCCTTCATTTGGGACAGGATATATCCAAACATACAGGACTTGGTAGGCCGTGCAAGTTAGCATTTATATTGTACTTTATTCACATTACGCTTTTGTACAAATGAATGGTGGTTTTCCTCTACACAGCATTAGCAACCAGAAATTACATTATTAGAGATTTGAATTATTAATGGAGAATAAAGACAAAAGAGAATTAAAAATATGAGGGAGAAAATTAGGTTTGTATAGAGAATATAAGGAAAATAAATAGAGACAATAAAAATGAGTTGGTTTTCCATGAGAGATTCACAGAGGCACTTAGCTGCCTACCCGATTTCTTAGGTTTGACAGTCCAGACATATGTTTTCTTCTCTCCAGCTTGGATAATCTCACTGCCATTGTTTTTCAGGGTGTTGAGATTTGCTTCATAATGCTGAGATGCCTCCAACTGAACAGAAATCTAAAAAAATAAAATAAATCAAGGTAATGAGGGCATCACTGGAATGCACATAATTATGAAATGCCATTCTCAAAACAGTATTTAAATCACTGCTGTGAATTAACACAGATTTTTTTTTGTTGTTTGTGGAATACGGAAACAAGTCTCATCCCTCGACAGTATCATTTTACATTTGAGATACAGGGAATATAGCAATATTCAAAGAAAATATTCAAGAATCTTTTAGCTTTGTTAGATTTTTGCTTCAAATCAAAGGGAACTACTTACCTCTACACATGTATCCAGGTAGCTGAAGACACTGATAATCAAATCAAATTGTTCATTTCGAATAACTGAAAAGGGTGAGGCAATTTCAACAAAGAAAGATTGGGAGACTTCCAGAGTGACTGTTGATGAAACGCCAAATCCAGCATCGCCATTCACACAGAAGCCATTTGCCTTCCATTGGGTTATAGTATCGGGAACGACGAATGAAAGATTTGCTGAACCTGAGGAACTGCAAGGAGAGGTTATTGGTAAAACATATGCTTTGTTTAAACTAAAAATCTAAATTTAGTCTGGAGCAAGCCAAAAAAAAGCATTAATTGAAGGTTAAAAAATGAGTCAGCGTGTATGGTCAGGACATTAAATAAAAATCTCGAGAGTGGATTTCTATAAAATTTAACCTTAGAAAGGTCACATTTCTTTAAACACCACATTATTATCATTTTTTTTTAAAATTGAGGTAGCTTATGTCTATCTGTATGATATTGATAAAAGAGAAACTCTTGGTGAAGGGAAAACAATTCTAGAGAAAAAAATCAAATGTGGAGTCAATACATATGAATAAATGGTATTACATGTTTTACAATGTGGTACTGTTTTATATACCCAGGATTAAAATTCGAGAACTTAAAAGGAAAAGAAAACAGAAATGAAGACACATAGGAGAGAAAACTGTTAAAAACTCACTCGACACTGACGAGGTCCCATATCCATGTCTCTGGGAAGTTTGTTCTTACTGTTTCTATTATAGCCTGTTCTACATAGCCACTGATCTCCACGGCTTCGCCAGCTAAGAGAAAAGAGAAATGCATTGTATAGGGAGAATAAAAACATGTGTTTCAATGATGCACACCCGTCAGAGTTAACTACACATGCTTAGTGTGCTTTAATGTGAAGCAACGTAGAAATTTGCTCCTGGGGCTCGTTGCTGAAAAATGGAAATTTCAACCCAAGCATCAGCATTTTCATGCTCATATCTCTCCCATTTTTAAAGGCAACAACAAACAAACAAAAATAACACATACCTGCATTGTTCCCCCACAGGCAAATTTAGAGACAGTAATGTCTATCCACTGAATCACGTTTCTCATCTGACATGCTGGTGTCTGACAATTGCACCACCTAACATTACTTTTGTTGATGTTGCTAATGACATTAATATGGCTGATTCTCAAGAACACTTTCCTTTGCTTGTCCTCTAGGCTGCACTTAACACTCTTAATCACCATGACCTTTTCAAAATAGTCACTAGTGTTAACTTCATAACAACACGCCCTTCCGGTTTTCTTATTTTAGCCACTCTTAAGTCTCCTATGTAAACCCTCATCCTTGACTTGTTCCTAAGAGCTCTGTTTTAGATATTCTTCTTCCTATGCGCTGTCTCCACGTTGACATCCTCACACGTGGCTTCCATTGTAACAATTATACGGAAGGCTCCTCAACCTGTGTCCTCCACCCAGACCTCTTTCCTGAGCCCCAGATTTGTGCATCCAACACCCCTGAGCACATTTCTTGTGGATGCTTAACAGGCATTTGAATTGTAACTGCTCCAAAACTAAACTCATTACATCCGCCCCTGCCTCTCTGCAGTATTTTCCATCTCCAGGCAGGGTACCAAAATTCACCCACTTATCCAAGTCAGAAACTTAAGAATTGTCTTCAACCCCTCCCTATCCTGCATCTCCCATAACTCACCAACTTTCTAACAAACGTCTATTATAACTTGAAAACAGCTCACAAATCTATCCCTGTTTCCTCTGTTTCCACTGCCTTTTTATAGTAGTCCAAGCCACCACTGTCTCTCACCTGAATTTCTAACATGTGTACCATTTCATATAGTCTTAAACAGCCCAAATCGCAAATCATTTTTTCACAGAGCAGCCAAAGATTTTTTTAAAAAAAACATATATTAGAGTGTCTGCTTAAAGCTTCTCGATAGTATATTACTGCATTGAGATGGGTTTCCGACTCTTTCAATGCCCTACAAAGTTTTCATGATCTGTCTGTCTACCCTCTTGCGTTAGCTGGCCCTCGCCTTGAGCCACACCTTCTGCCATGCTGAAGTGCTCCTAGTTCCTTACATTGTCTTTCACAGAGCCTCCCTCTCTGCTTGGAACGTCCTTCTCACTTTTTGTGATGTGTCATCATTCATCTTTCAGGTCTCAGTGTAAATGCTACTTCCTCAAGGAGTACATAACAGGCCCTTGAGGGTTTATTAGGTCTCTTCTAGTCGTATATGTTTTTTCCATTTAATACCCTCTTCTCAGGTTTTTGGAACTACCTGCTTCATCCCAATGGTTCTCTCTTAGACTAAACATTCTAAGAAAGCAGGGATGAAGTTGCTGCATTTACACCATGCAACTCAGTTCCTAGCTTTAATAAATGTTTGTTGAGTGAATTTATACATAATGACTGAAGAAAGAAAAGATTAAAATAAATGACTTTGGTTTTAGTACATTTTATTCAGCGATACAAGAAAGTTTAGATGTTTCTGATAAAGCTCACTGAATAAGGTTTAATCTAGTAGCAGAAAATTAGGTAGCTTCAACCTCTTGATCAGGACTTCAAAGTGGTTTCAACTTCTGAACTTCATAGGGCCTGTTGAATACTCACTGAGTCTACCTTTTTATGAAGTTGTCAGGCCTTTCATTTTTCTAAAGTACAATTTCTGACACCCATTTCCAGGATCAGGCCCCCTTAAATCACTGGACTAATCTCAATGTGAGGCCATAGGGAGGTAAAAAATGTAATTTAAGTATTCTCACATGCATCTGAAATACAGCTTTGATTATGGTCCTGTCTTAACAACTTGGTATCATTATAATGATGTTTTGGTGAATGATGGACCCCTTATATGATGGTGGTCCCCGAAGATTATAATGGAGCTGAAAAAATGTCACCTAGTGACATTGAAGCTGTCATAGTGCAACTCATTAGTCATGTGTTTGTGGTGATGCTGGTATAAACGAACATACTGTACTGACTGCCAGTTGTATAAAAGTATAGCACAAATAATTATTGTACATAATACTTAATAAATAACTATGTTACTGGTTTGTGTATTTACTATGCTATACTTTTTATCGTTATTTTAGAGTGTACTCCTTCTACTTATATTTTAAAAAGTTAACTGCAAGACAACCTGAGGCAGGTCCTTCATGAGATTTTGCAGAAGAGGCATTATTATTTTAGGTTATTGTCCCTGAAGACCTTCCAGTGGGAGAAGATGCAGAGGTGGAAGCCAGTGATCCTGATGATCCTGACGCTGTGTAGGGCTAGGGTAATGTGTGTGTTTGGGTCTTAGTTTTTAACAAAAAAGTTTAAAAAGTTAAAAAAAATCCAAAAATAGGAAAAAGCTTATAGAATAAGAATATAAAGAAAGAATATGTTTGTACAGCTGTAAAATGTGTTTGTGTTCTAAGTGTTATTAAAAAAATCAAAAAGTTTTTAAAAATTAAAAATTTATAAAGCAAAAATGTTATAGTAAGGTAAGGTTAATTTATTATTTAAGGAAGAAAAAAGTTTTATAAATTTAGTGTAGCCTAACTGTACAGTGTTTATAAAGTCTACAGCAGTGTACACCAAAGGCCAGGCCTTCACCTTCACTCACCACTCACTCACTGACTCACCCAAAGAAACTTCTAATCCTGCAGCCTCCATTCATGATAAATGCCCTATATAGATGAACCATTTTTTATCTTTTATGCCATGTTTTTACTGTGTATCTTCTATGTTTAGACACATGAATACTTACCATTGTCTTACAATTGCCTGCAGTATTTAGTACACTAACATGCTGAACAGTTCACAGCCTAGGTGTGTAGTAGCTGTACCATCTGGGTTTGTGTAAGTACACTCTGTAATGTTCCCACAATGATGAAGTCACCTAATGACACCTATTCTCAGAATGTATTCCCGTCACTAAGTGAGGCATGGCTGTACTTCTGATTTGTGTTTTACCGTAAAAATAAACTTCCTCTCCTATCTGAAGCTAATTCTTCTTTACAGCTTAAAATATTTCCAGCCTGTCTTATTCTGCTTTATTCAACCCTAGAATGGCTAGTAGCAGCCAAAACCATGACAGTATTCACATATAAAATCCCAATTTTATATATATAGTTTTATCCCCAATACACCCAATTCCACCAATCATTTTGGCATCCCTGCGACACAAAATTCTGGATTACCCACACGCGATTCTAGAAGGGAAGCTATGCTTCATTGCATAATTTCTTAGAGGTAACGGCCCAAGGAATGGCAGACTTCCTCCCATTGAACATATTTCTGGTTTCTGGTAGTGAAGATTGGTAAAGACTTTCAGACCCATATCCTTCAAAGAAACAAGCAACAAAAAATGTTGTGCATTCCTTTCATGCAAGAACTATAAAAGGGGCATTATTTATATTGTAATGGTAAATAGATCATAAAGATACATTTTTTTTCTGTGCCAGCAAGGGCCTCAGATCTTAGGAGTCAAGTCACTTCTATTTGATATATGGAAAATCTCTAATTTAAAGGAAAAATTATAATCACTGTGATTTATCTAGCACCTATTATGTGCTAGCATTTTGGTAAGTATTTTACATCATTCTTTATTTAATCCAAAGGGAAAAATACTTATGAGATTGGCACTGTAATCATCCTGATTAACATCAAATACACGAGAGCACACACACACACACAAACACACACACACACACACACACACACACACACACACACACATATTCGATGCCCACTCAATAAATCCCAGCACAATTTAGCTGGTGCTTGAGCTAAAGTCTGTCTGATTTAATGCCTCTTATTTTATACACCTGTGACATTAATTGTAAAACCCTTTCATGGAAGCCTCAGCACACCTAATTGATAGCTTAGGCATATATGGAGTCCAGACTCTATTTTAGGTTTTGATTTGACTATTTCTGCATAAGACTTATTGCAATAAATTGGAGACTATCTCATTGCTTCTAACATGAGGTTTTATCATTTCAACCACATAATTTATTTTCAACAAAACAGAGAAAATCAACAAAAATTAATATCTTCTTTTTTATAAGACAATTTCTGTGGACTCTATTAGCAGATTAGAGATAACACTCTCAAGATACAGGAAGAGAGCTACATAATTAATAAAACATTGACATGTATTATTTGCATTATAAATACTAAAATTTAAATTGAGACAGAATATTTTACAAAATTTTTAGTGAACTTACCCTAACAATGTTATAGATGTCTCCATCTCTATAGTTGTTTGTAGGTATACAATACAAACCATTGTAAAATATTTCCTTCTCAGGAATGCAAGGGTCTACCTTGTCATCATCAAGATTGAGACCATCGTAGAAATAACCATGTAGTTCTATATTTGGAAGCAGGTTGTACACCTATGAGAAAAGTCACATAATTCCCAATGATTTTAAGCACTCTTTTTACAGATGCAAAATAAGCAAATTTTTGTGTCATACCCATTTATTTTTGCTCTTTTCTTTACGTGCATGGCCATAACATTTAATCCAATATTTTTGTGTCAACTTACTTCCAAAGAGGAAACCAATTTTGCTTTAGGCAGTCAATGTCATGTTCACAGAATTTTTCAGCTTTGGCACAGGATTTACAAGAGCATGTAATTAAGAGATACTTGGGATCTATTGATTAATTTACAGCTTAGTGTATAGATAATTTATTGAAATTATAATAGAACTCCCAGGTCTGGAGAATGTTAGCTGTCTGATTCTAAATCTCGTATAACCTTCCAAAGAAAATATAAAACCAACAAAAAGAACAAGTAATGATATACATGACTCATATCTTTAATGTTACTAAGATACAGAGAATAACATGACTTTCAAATTACTTCTTGATAGAGAAATAAACACCAAATTCCAAAGTAGCTCCTGCTGCTGCTGAAAATCCAAGGTATGTAAAACTGTAGAAGGCAGGCTGAAGAGACTACATGACAAAGAAAAGAATGGCATGGAGAAATTATAAGAAACACACACCCAATCAATTCCAGATAGAAGGAAGTTCAACATTAAGTGTCAAAATACAAGCCATAGTCCTTAAACACAATAGTTCTCAGGACAGGCTACAAGAAAAGTGCTTGAAATAAGTAGGCCTGGAAGTGGCAGCTTCAAACAAAGCATGGCTAATGGGAAATGGTCAGATCAACAGAGGAGGTGTGCTGACCCTTGGAGACAGGGCACTTAAAGGAGGGAAGAATGTAACAGGGTAAAATTAAGAGCACTGCAGAAACATAAGAGAAATAAAACATACTAATCCCTACACCATCATTTTCAACACCAACATTTTTTATTAAAGAAATTGTATATTACTAAAATAACAGAAAGAGACACTCTTCACCTATGATAACTGTCCACAAAATACCAAGAACTAGAAAAATTCAACTTCATATAAAGCTGCCATAAGAGAAAACAGAAAATGCAAATCAAAATATTTTAGCTGATGAAATTTCTCTGTTAAAGTAACTAACTTACTAACTAATAAATAAACAGAGAAAACCCATACCAAAACACTTTCATATAAATGAAATATTCTCAAACATGCATTTGGGGTATTTAAAAAGCATTATGAATCAGAAATTCAACAAAGAAAAGGTAGAAATAGACAAAAACCAAGAAGAAATAAAATGGGAATTTATCGAACTCAGAAAAAATAGACAAAACTGTATCAGAAATGAACTCTCAAGTATAAGGACCTCAAAAGAAAATAGTTGAAAGAAAACTTTAAAAGCAGCATAGAAAAAAAACAAAAAAATAAATAAAAACGTGAGCAAGAATGAATTAAAACAGGTCACAGGCAAAGTGGTTGAATTGCAAAACAGGCAAAAAGATCCAATATATGTATAGAGTCTTTTAAGAAAGGAAAAAAATGGAAAGACTAATATTTAAAATTATAATTCAGAACAAATTTCTGGAAATAAAAGAAGATCCGAGTTTACATATTGCATGGGTCCACTGAATACCAGACAAAAGTTCTCCTAAAGAATAAATTCTGAGATACTTTACTAAAACTATTAGCTTTGAAGTATAAAGAAGAAAAATCCTTCAAGGCTTTTAGACATAAAGATGAAATGAACTCTGATGGAAAATGAATTAGATTGATGTCAGAATTCTTAAAGGTAACATCTAAAGCAATCAATAGTACAGCAGCATTTTCAAGAAACTTAAAGGAAGTATGAATCAAAGATTTAATATTATAGATAACCTGTCCTTCATGTATCAAGGCTTTAAAAAAACAATTATGAGTATGAAAATTTTAGGGAATTCTATACCTGTGTCACCTCCTGAGGAATCTAGCAGAAAAGCAGCTTTATGTAACCAAAAGATGACTGAGGAAACTGGTAAAATTTTGTAAATATGAGGAAAAAACAGAATATAAGCATCATTATATATTCTAACAAAGAAGTAATGATGCAGCTTTAAAATGAGAGAAAAAGGAGAAAAAACTGGAAACGAGAATAAGATTATTGACTCCTGTGTAGATAACAGGTAGGAGTCAAAGAATACTACTAAAAAATGACTGGCTAGATATAAATGTTAAGCAAGAAAAAAGTGAGATTAGGTTGTTATAAAACATGTAAATACAAAGGTAACCACTAAAATAAAAATTCAACCTAACCTAAATACCAAAAGAAATTTAAAAACATCTATAGCTAAGTGAAAAACCTAGAAAAGCTAAAAAAAAAAGTAACTTTAAATAAAACACAGTAATTACAAGAAAAATAATATGATTGAGGATTGAGTTAAGGCCTAACATATAAATCATATCAATATAAGTGAATAGACTTAATTTTCCTTTAAAAAAAAAGAGTTTTTTAAAACAAAAATAAAATCCAACACTATATTTATACAAAGAGTCACTGAAGCACAATGTTTCAAAGGTTAAACCTAAAGGGCAGTTAAATGAAAATAATAAGAAAGCAGAGGTTGCAATCCTTCTGATACCAGAAAAAGTAGAATCAAGCCCCAAAGGCATCAAACAAGATAGAGAAGAACACTTTGTACTGCTAAAAGCTGCAATTCATAATAAGGGCACAACAGTTATGAATATCTACGCACCAAATTATAAAGTAGAAATACAGAAGATGCAAAATAGAAACACTATTAATAAGATATTTTAACAAATTATTCAGTACGAAAAAGTTAAGTGGAGTTTTAAAAAATAAGTAAGAATACAAAAGATCTAAACAATCATATTTATGGATACGAATCAAGCTGATAATAGAGACTATATCTTTTTCTTAATACATGCGATGCATTCTCAAAAACTGATCCTATATTTGGGCACTAAAATATATCAATAGATTCCATAAAATAGAAATATTACTGATCATGAGGAAATAGAACTTGAAATTAAAAAGAAAACTCCAAAATAAAAAGATCTTTCTATGCATAAATTATAAAATGTTTCAGTAAGTAAATTTTCAGTATAAGGGTAAATAAAAACAGAAATCATAGAATTTTTGAAAAATAAAATGGTGCAATTGCTATGTATCAGGACCCGTGGGATACTTTAAAAGTAGAGGTCAGAGAAAAATTCATAGGTGTAAACATCTAAACCAATAAAATAAATGAATGAAAACTATGTAAATTTCTAAATAAAAACACCTAAAAATAATAACAAAATACAGCAGTAGTACAGAAATAATAAAGATAACAATAGAAATTAATGTGGTAGAGTGCCAAAAAATCCCATATTACATCAAATTAATAAATTAAAATTCTATATTTCAGAAAACTCAGCAAAATTGATAAACCACTAATCTAATAGAAAAAAAGAAATAAAATACAAACATACAAAACAAAAATCACATAATGGGGAATAAAAAAGAAAGACAAAGGAGGTAACTATTGATAAAGAGAAAATATATGTTTTTAAAATATAAGAAATTTGTTTGTATTTTTCAACAAAAACAAATTTGAAAAATCTATATATGGCTTAAGTTCTTAGAAAAATATAACTTTCCAAAACCCAGAGGGAAAGAATACTTAAACAGATCATTTTCTGTGAAAGAAATTGAGAAAGTTATCAAGAAACTATCATACACAAATGCACCAGGCACAGATATTCTACTAGTCATTTCTGCTAAGATCAATAACAAGGCAAGAATGCTATTCTACCCCTGCAATTTAAAATTAGGCAAAAGAAAAATAAATAGAGGCATAACCATTGAAAAGAAAGAAAGAATGAAGAAAGAGAAAGAAAGAAAGAAAGAAAGAAAGAAAGAAAGAAAGAAAAAGAAAGAAAAAATTATTTGCTAGCAACATGGCAGCTATCTCGAAACCCTAAAAAAACCAATGAGATATTTAACTTAATCAATAAAGAAATTCAGCCAATTAGAAAAATACAAATACTTTGCGAAAAGCTCCCAGGTACATAAATGATAACATTAGAATATGTAATGGAAGGAAAAAACTCACTTGTAACAACAAAAGTTAAAATATTTATAAATAAGCTTAATAAGAAAGCATATAAGACTTTAAGATTAAAATTCATGAAGGACATAAGAATATGCTTGAGTAAATAAAAAGATATTTTTTGTTCTTAGTTAGGACATCTCACCATCAAGATGCACCTAATTTACAGGTTCCATGTAATCACAATAAAAATCATAATAAAAATAGCAGTAAACTTTTTTTTCCTGGAGTTAGCCAAGTTGAAAATAAAGTTAACATGTAAAATCAAACAGGAAAGAAGAGCTAAGGAAACCCTGAAATTGAAGAGCTGGGCTGAAGGGAGGGGATCTGGGGAAGGCAAAGGAATTGATTCCTACCAAAAATTAACGCATACTACAAAGCCTCTATAATTAAAACAGTGGTGCTGACACATGAAAAGACAGATGGACCAGTGGAGTAGAAATATAAAGTTCAGAAATAACATAACTACAAATCAAAATATACTAGTATATGATAAGGGAAGTATCTCAAATCACCATAGTAAAAATGATATTGTGTCCATTGGATAGTCATTAAATTAAAAAAGATAAATTAGATACATACTATTATTTACTCGAGCTCCTTGGAAGAATGGTTGCTTTCAAGGCTAGTGCAAAGAAGGTTCAAGATGGGACTGGAACTACTTGAGCCAGAAAATTGGCAAGTGCTAAAAATATGATCTGGACATGTCAAAGCACATAGGGGCCAACTTGAAGCTGCTCCCACTGGCAAACTTGGAACAATTTGAGCATAAAAGTAATTAAGAATAGTAATGAATTATAAACCTTTGAGAAACAGGAATCCCTGGATCCATAAGTAAAGAGAAAGAGGTGAAACTGGAAAATTATATTAGAACCAACATAGAAATATTGGCTTAGGCAAGAATTATCAATGGTTGCTAAATCTAAGTGGGAGTTTTGATGAGGAGCAGTATATACAGATAGTCTTAATAAGCACAAATTGCTTATTAATTCAAGGGACAAGATAGCCAATGAAGGTACAAGAAAACACCTTTATCAGGGTGATCAAAATTAACATCACCAATGATAGGCAGATGGATCTTGTATATCTTGGATCACATCCTGAAAAACAAATGACATCACTTATTTGGTATTTTGGCCAGGGATGCATAATCTTCACCTAATCATGGGAAATGTTAGACAAACCTAAAATGAGGAATATTCTATTAAAAAACAAATAACCTGGTTTAAATTCTTCAAAAATGTCAGTTTCATAAAGGACAAGGAAAGGCTCTGTTGCAGATTAACTAAACAGATTAATGAAACAGACTAATCTATTCCAATTAACTAAAGAGACATAACTACCAAATGTAGTGTGTGATTTTGTCCTGAATCTTGTACTAAAGGGGAAAAAATGTAATAGAGAGGACAACTGACAACAATGGAATATAGTTGGCAGATTAGATCCCAAGCATCGAATCAATGTTAAATGTCTGGAATTTGATAACTGTATTATAGTTATGTAGGAGAATATCCTTGCTCTTAGGCCATGAGCACTGATATATCAAGGCATAACATAGGATGATGTATGTAACCTACTCTCAAATAGTTCAGAAAAATATTTAATGCTATATACATATTTGTGTGTGTGTAGGGGTGGAGAATGAGAGAGAGAAAAAAGGTGGCAAAACAGTAAAAATTGGTGAATCTGATAAAGGGTATGTAGGAGTTCTGGGTACAATTCTTGCGACTTTTAAAATTATTTAAAACTAAAAATTAAGCTTATATAAGATAATATGAAAAATATAAACTTATATAATATGAATTGAAATGCACTCATTTATATAACAATCACTTGATTTATACTATTAATATGACTGTTGATAATAAACAAAGGCAACGTCTTTTGGCTCTGATATATTCTGAGACCCCTGAAAATGCCTCTGGAATTTTTTTTGAAGTTTCTTAATGTTTTTTTCTTGAGGCAGTTTTCCTAAGATCTTGCTACCTGTAGTTGTAGGAAGAACGAGCAGAAGCTATTTACTTTAGATTTAAATATAATAATAAATTTCAATATTTATATGTATCCATGTTTAAAATAAAGGAAAAATATAAAACAATTGTTAAATGAAATAATTTTGATGTACTTCTGGAATTGCTGGTCTGGAAAGGTTTACGAAAATACAACATCTATAATAAATAATAACTTTAAACTGTATCCAAGCATATGTGCCACATAGAGATTTCTTCTAACTCTAGGTTTTTACATCTTTGACTTTTTTAAAAGGCACATTGTTGTATAATTCCCAAACTATTATAGTTAGGTATAGAATTCTGTATTGTTATGAGCATTTTCTTGGGCCAGCCAAGAAAAATAACTAAGTGTATAACCCATGAAGAAACAAAGGAAGAAAATATTTGATATTTTCAACATGTTCAATCCCAAATAAAAGCATCATCTAAAAGCTAGGACTTGTGGGAGTCCAGATAAAAATGAGAGAGCTTACACTTTCGGCTGACAGCTGCTGTTCTGATTGCAGGAGAAGGACACTTTTATCCACGGCCCCGAGGGCACAGAATGAGTCCGGGGCTGCTTGAAGATAGAGACTAGTGTTGGAGCCAGGTAGCCCCCGCTCCTTAGAGAACTTTATGCTAACCTGAGGTAGAAAAAGGAAAGGAATGACAGCAAAGATAATTTTATAGAAAATAATTTTCATAAATTCAATCTTTTCCAAATAAATCCTTGTACATTTCTGTACCTTTCTCCTGCCCACTTTCACCCTCAAATCTCTTTGCAGAGACATCTCCTTCACCACCCTCGTGTCATCTCAGGATTAGCACTACTGCCAAAGATTATGCATTCTATGTGGTGATTCTCTCATCCCCTAATAATTTAGTCATACCAACATTTAGTGTGAGATTACCACGTGAAGTTTACAGTAGTCAGATAAGGAGACAACAAGGAGCAAACTGCTCACCCCTCTCGCTTCGGACAGGCTGGAAATAGAAGAAACATTACCTTGTTTTTAAAGCACTTGTCAACCTGGAATCTAACACTGTCAGCCACAATTTCCCCGCTGGGGTGAAGGGTGTAGACAAACATGACAGCCACGGGGGCCAGATCAGCACTGACGTTGATCGGGAATGAGAAGCTTCCCTTCCAGGCTGTGTAAATAGGACATCAACAGACACAGTGACAAAGTTTCCTGGATCACAGGGTACACTTGGTAAAAAGAGAATGGCTTATGGAATGGGAACTATATATACAAATAAAGAAGGCTGCATAATTTAGATAATAACAATTCTGAGATTTGGGGCATCACTTTGATGTACTTGAAGATCTGGCAAAAACAGAAACAGGTAAAAATCTCCTTCATCAAAATATTTAGTAGCTTACCTTGGGCCATACCAACTACAGCCTTTCATTCACAAATTGAAATAAAGAGGTGCTCTTCCTAACTTCATGACTCTATCACTATATTTACGTAAAAATAAAAAAAAAATGAAGCTAGAGTACGTATTTAAAAAATGAATGCATTATATACACCTTTGTTTCTGATTTCCTTTTGTCCACTGAGGAAGATAGCTCCTTTTACCATCATCTGTGCAGAACAAAGAAAACATAATATGTGACATATTATCTCATATGATATCACACTATCATACTGTCATTAGGTAATGAATCATCTAATGTTAATTCTATTCCAGAAAATAAGGCAGCTTCCACAAACAAATATTAATAATGGATTTTGCATTAATTGGAAGAGAGCAGAGAAAGTGACTACAGTTGATTGAGAACCTATTATGCATTAGAAACTTTGCGAATAATATATAGTCCAAAGTGATACATAAAGCTCTGAAATTGTCCAGACTGTCTAGCTTCCAATATGCCTTCACCTAATCATTGACTTTGTAATTTAAGACAAATTGTTTCAATTGTTTGCCTCTGTTCCATTATTTGTAAGATGGGATCTCCATAAAGCTGATTAAATGAGTTGATATATAAAGTCCTAATAGCAGTGCCTGCCATATAATAACTTCTCATAGGACGTAAGTCTTATTATTTCCAATTACAAGTATACAGCTGAGGAAGCCAAGTCTTAGAGAGTTTAAACAATCTGCCCAAGATTGACCAACTCAGATGATAAGTAGGCAGGGGTGGGGGACTCAAACTAGGAATGTCAATTTCCAAGTCTGTGTCTTTTTTACTCTTCAATAGACCTTAAAGAGACAAAATGGGTAGAACCAAGAGGGCTTATTCCTTTTACTGCTTATTAAAATGAGCTTTCCACTTTACTTTCTGGTATCTGCCTAATATTTTACTACCATAAAGGGTCATAAATATTTGATATGAGTCACAACTGAATGCTCAAGAAAGCAGATTCTGGATAGCAAGTGTTTCAATGTAAGGGAAACTTAAATTGCCTTAGATCATTTCATGTGTGTGTTTGTTTGTTTTTAATAGATTCAGTAGCATTCGTCAGCAAAGTGAGAAGGTTGAGCTCACTCAGATGACCAGGGCATGACTTATGCACACTTTCTAAGCTGTGCTGTGCTAAGCAGACACACAATTAGACAAGGTTCCAAGAATCCACCAATGGAGACTTACCAAATAGAAGAAGTTTACATTTGAGTCATCCTTATATGCTTTACTGTCTAGGGAGTAATGCACAGTAACAATCTTCTGTTGATTACATCTAAGCTGCTTTGATTCAGGGACAATCTTCAAGAAGCTACTGGTTCGAGAGTAAAAGCGTGAGACTGAGAAGTAAGCGTCGGTGTAGTGGGGCGTCAACCAGCTGGGAAGATAGCAGCTCTTAGGTTGAATGTATGTGGCCTGATGTGACAAAAGAAAGTGAAGGATCTTAGAGCTATGAAGACTTCCAAAGATAGCTGTTACCACAGAATGGAAAGCTTCTTATCTCTTCAAAGCAGGGAGGAATTTTAGCTTGTGGCTGACATTTCAATGCTAAATTATTAGAACTGAAATACTAACAGCACTCTCTTCTTTTTGTAAAGAAAGCATGACCATGAAATATTATGAGTGTTTTATTAGACCAAAAATGAATTCTTATGTTTTTTATTAACTGAAGTCAGAAAACTGGACTTATATTGTTTCTTTCAGCTATTTTTGAACACTGATAAATTGTTTAACTGCAAAATTCTGTTTAAGCAGCAGAAAAACGAGAAATCGTATTACCCCTCCCCCTGATCTATGCATGAAATGATCTAAAAGTCAAAATCATCTTCATGGGCTACTTCTAGTTTCTCAGTGGAAAATATTGGTCATTGCAGAATTTATAACAATTGTAATAGACTGTGAGCATCTCATCCTCTTGAACACGTATTCTCATATGTTATTTAATGAACAAGCAAATCATGTGAAATAAGCTAAATTTTAAAACTTTTTAAAAATATATTCTCAATTCAAGTTATCTTTTAAGAAATTCCTAATTTTTAGAATTCCTAGCATTCAAATCCTCTATGGGATATCTGCCAGTCTTCACCAACTCTTTGATGTCTTACTTGCAGGTTGAACTCCGGATCGAATATATCTGAAGTGTCAATGGCAAATTGAGCTTCACCATTCTCATCTGTAGTGTAATTTCCTATAAATTTGTTATTGAGATTCAGTTGCAACAACTTGCTCACCATAGGTACATCATTGGGACCAGAAAATTTAAGCTGTGCAAAAAAAGAAGTATTAATATTCTTAAAACACCAAATTTTCACATTTCTACAGAAAACAAATTTTCTATTCATAAATGCAATCACTTAAAATTTTCTTAAACTCTAATAGACAGCAAGGTGCTCTATTAAATATACATGCATAAAATATGGAAACAGCTATAATTTTATCTATTGCTTTTTTTCAGCCTAGGACTTTTTCCAATATTTCAGACACAGTAATGCTAAAAATGTATCATGAAAGTAGGAAAAAAGTGGCCAGAAATTTTCAAAGGGCAATCTATGATTCAGAAAAAAAGAAAGGGGAACATGTATTTTTTTAGTCAAACCTACAGTTCCAAAATAAGGAATCCCTCTTCTATAGAAAGTGTCCATGTTCTCAAAGTTCACACTTCCAAGAGATTGAGTGATAGAAATAGAAGTCTTTTCACTGATCTGCACACCTGTAAGAGGTGATGAAACACAGTGTTAGGGAGGGTTTAATTGTTTGAACAAAAAATGAAAAAGAACAAATAGCTTAGGGTACCTGTGAGAACTTTCTATACACAGAATTCTATTCTTGTTTTACATTGAAAAAGAGGTGTGAATGCTTCGAAGTATATTTCCAGCACACTCTACATTATCTGGTTATAAAATACTTCAAATTGAAGAATGAAATTAATATGAAAATATTTGAATCAGAAGCAAGAGAAAAAGCTCTTAAGTTCATGCCTCCTACCAGTCTATTCACTTCTGGCTTTTGACTGTCTGTATGATGGAGAATGTCAAATATAAGGCTTTCTGAAATCTTTCTTATGCCTGAGAAATAACTGTTTATTTAGACTTTTACCAGATTGGAACAATATCTGATAGCAAAGTAAATAGAAATGCCTCGTGATACCAACTAAACAAGTGAATAAGCAGAGTTAAATATATCCAGCTATGTTATATTAGCAACACTATAAATGTGACAAATTTACCCATTGTGAGTGCCATCACAATATTGATCAAGTATATTTATATAAAGCACTTTATAAATAATATAATCCCAAACTCTTTCTAAGTAACAAGAAATAATTAGAAATTGAATTTGTTTTCCTTGCCCCAAGTTAAATCTCACTTTCCTCTTTTTTAAAAAAATTCTTTTAACAAATATTTATTGAGCGCTTACTAATTGTGATCTTGTAAATGTCTCACTAATCATTTTTGCACTTGCAAATATCCCCAGTTGTATTAAATGAGGGATTGGCAAGATTCTGTAAAGCATCTGATAGTTATTCTAGGCTGTAGACCATATCGTCTTTGTCACAACTACTCAACTGTGTTGTTGTAACTCTTAAGCAAGGTACGCAAATGAACGTGGCTATGTCCCAATAAAGCTTCATTTACATAAATAGGCAGGGATCTAGATTTGATACTCAAGATGTAGATTGTGAGCTAGTGCATTAAATCAGAAATTAGACTCTGGCAATTGCTTACCAACTGATTTATACAAAGTTAAAAACGATAGATAATTTATTAGCTTAGTTCTGCTACTTAAGAGGGAAGCTTTTCTGTCTAATTAATGCAGGTATAATTATGTAACATTTACATAATAATTTTATTTTAAATGTTATTAGAAAAAGCTTATTCAAAAGCAGCCAAGTTGACCTGTTGGCAAAGGTACCTCATTTTATTATTTTGAGCAATAATTGGTCTGGATTTTGTGCATAGTGCTAATTCAATAATTTTCTTCCCAGTAAGCTGCCATATATCCCCAAGTGGTTCATAAAATACAATCATTACCTGTTCCCAATTCAGTAACAATTACACTGATGTCAAGTGTCATGAATAATCCAGAAAGATAGAGTTGGAAAACTTTTGTATTTACAATTTGAGAAACACAACCATTTTTCAACTGAAAAATAAAAACAGGGTATAACAAAAAAGTTAGAAATCCAAGAGACATTTTAAAGATATAGAGTTTTAGCACAGATAACACCCCACCCTTGCCCCTATGGCTCTACCTCACAAACTTGTTGAAATGACCAAAGAATTAAAGAAGGAGGAGGAGGAGGAGAATATTTACAACAGCATTTCAAACAAGGCAGAAGGGTAATCTATATTTTATAGATTCTAAGGAAATTCTCCTGGAAACATTGTAGATGGGAAGAGATTAAAGGCTGAAAACGGAGTGGAATGGTATTTTAAGAGTAAGAAATTAAGTCATCTTGAGAGGTGCTAAAAACAGGTGGAACAGAAGCACTCATCAAATGTGTAACACCAAAACAGACACTTTTTAGGGTAAATTGTTCATTTAAAATAAGAAAAATTCTAGATAATCTTTCATCAGTAATATCAATAAAGAAATATAGATTTAGTTATATTTTAAAATAAAGTATTTATTAATTCCAAATTTAAAATGTTGAAGGATATATTGATTCATTTGATCCTCAAAATTATTGTATGAGCTAGGCCCTATTATTATTCCCATTATATGAATGAATAATCTGAAACACAGATATATTATATAAACTGCCCATAGTTAAAAGATAGTGGAGCTAACTAGGTATCCTGGTTCCAGAGTAAGTGTTCCTCTGAACCATCAACTATTACATCAACAACATCACAAAAGCTATTTAACTTTGTCTAATTATAAAACAGTCAAATTAAAATGAAATAATAAAAAGTTGCCAGAAGAACCTTAATTACTTTGAAATTAAGAGAAAAACATTTTTCAGTAATCCTTGAATCAAAGAGAAAATTAAATCAATAAGAACCTAGATATTAGGGTAAAGGAAAAAATGCCTTGCATCAAAATCTATGGTGTTAAGCTGTAGTTAAAGAAAAATGTAAAACAGTGAAAAAATGTTGATTAATAAAAAAGCAGTGAATATATTTTTAAAACCAATAAAATTAACTAAAATATTAGAAAAAGGAATCAATAAGATTAAAGCTAAAATAAATGTTTTAGCAACACGAAAGTATAAAAAAGAAAAAGATAAGAACCAATAAAATAGATGAACCTTTCATAAATGTGATTCAGAATAAAGAGAACAAAATTGTATAAGATAGGTGCTAACACAACTCAGCATACATCTGGAAGAAAAAATTCATTATATTGGAACACAATCAAAAATTAATTTTATGTCTATTAGAAAAATGGATACAATTTTTTTTTAAGAGACAGCGTCTCTCTCTGTTGCCCAGGCTGGAATGCAGTGGCTATTCACAGGCATGATCATTGCATGCCACAGCCTCGAACTTTTGAGCTCAAGAGATCCTCCCACCTCAGCCTGTCAAGTAGCTGGGACTACAGAAGCATGTCATCATGCCCAGCTTTAATCACTCTTAAAAGCATACTTGGATAGCTACAGGTACCACACAGGAGCAGGTGAGACTTTTTTTATAAGGATTGAAACCCATAAACATTAGAAATCTTGATATGACAAAAATACCACAGTCAAAATCAATGATTTGGTTATTCAAATAACAGAATTGAAAAAAAATTGTTCAGAGGTGGAGGGTAATATTTATAATAAATGAAAGTTTCAATTTCACATGAACTGCTGGAAAAATATAGGTAATTAAGAGTTCTCAAATCTAAATTGATAACAAAAATATGAAAAGGTGCTCAAACTAGCTAGTAATTAGTTAACATAAGTTAAAAGAAGCTAAATTTGTGTTGTATATAAGTGTAGTATTACAAGAGTGAAAAAACAAACACCACATGTACTCACCATCAAATTGTAACTAATCGTTCAACACTCACGTGCACATATGAAAATAATATTTCTCAGAAATCAAGCAGGTGGGAGGGGGAAGGAAGGAATGGGTAAATTCATACCTAACAGGTACAATGCACACTATCTGGGGAATGAGCACAATTATAATTTTAATATAACTCAATTAATTATAACTCAAACAGTACAAAAACAATTTATGTAACCAAAATGTTTGTACCCCTGTAATATTCTGAAATTCAAAAAAAAAAAAAAAAAAGAGAGAGAGAGAGACTATGGTTAAACACTCTGTATTTTCTCCTCATACTTCACCTTAGTTAGCTGCAACTTCCATTATCCACGAAATGAAAAGTGTTAAGTCTCTTTTATAAATGGAGCCAAAGAAAAAAAATATAATAAAAAATGAGCAAGAACTTTTTTTTGAGTAAAGATCATGGTCTGTACCTGTACAATAAATTGCTCACATATTTCATTGTCTGTCTCACAATTGCTTGAAGGAAAATATTCTCTGCACACCCGGATTTGGGCTTTTCCTTGCACAGATTGACCATAGATGTACCTAGTTGGAGAAGGTATACTTATGATTATAGATTAACAACAGTATAGCAATATTTTATGGTCTTCTTCAGAAATTATATGTGAGATCTTTAAACCATGAGTACTCCAGTCTAACCAAATTCAATTAGAAATCCTCATCTATTGGTGTGATTTTCCCTCAAAGAATTTAGGATAAATTGGGTATTTGATCTGTTAGGAGAATTTGGCTGCTTTTAAAAAAATAAAATTCAATCTAAAATCTCAGTGAATAAGATTTACAATAATATTTAAATTGAGTTTTAAAAATTATATTTTAATCTGAAATATTATAAAAACTGGTTGCAGCACTTTCTTTATCAGAAAATATATATGCATATGAATAAAAAATAATTTGGGATCTTGAAGTGTTTCCAGATCAATATTTTAAACAATTCTCATTTTACTACTCAATAAATATTATTGAGTATATAATTATGGGAATTGACATAAACTGGTCATGTTTTGACCAAAAGTATAATACGTTCTGAGGTGGGGTTAAGTAAGTATCTAATTTTCTCCCCAAACACAAAAAATGCTACAGCACAAGATTTTTTTAAAGGTTCAACCTAAGGCAAATCCAAATAATTGGAGTTTTTTCATTCCTTGAGGATTCTTGCTACGAAGATTTAGAAAAACATAGCAAATGTAAAACTAGTGTACAATAAAACTGAATATCATTAAATTTACAGATTATAATACATTTTTTCCTAATTGTCAGACACTGATATAGATCAGATGTTTACATACCTTATCTAATTTATTTTTCTCAGTGACCCTTATGAGTTAACTGAGATAAAGTAACTCACTTCTATGCATTGTAACTGATGAAACTAAAATTCAGACTCAGGTCTGCCTCACTTCACAGTTTGTGCTCTTTCCATTGCACTCATCTTTTTTTCCTCTCTATTAAAAATTCTTAGAATTTCTGAGATTTTGACTCAACTTAAACCATTAAAATCATCAAAATCATCTGTCAGGTCTGATTATCAAATAGAGGCCAGACTAAGACTGGCCACAAATGTTCTACTTGAATACTTATTATTTCTTCTTATTGTCTGTTATTTATAAAATAAAACTCTTATCATAGTGTTATCTACAGGTTAACACATGCCCATGAGACTTAAATCATTATACAGGACCAAATAAACATTTTCCCTTTGCGATATGAAAAGCTTTAGGTGGACGCTAATGCAGTTTATTGAAATCTCTTTGCCTGTAGGTAAATTTTCTTCCCTCTTAAAAGCCTAATTCATTTCTGAGACTGTTTGCGAAAATTATCTAATTTGCTATTGTTTTTTTGAGCTGTTCCAAGCTCAATCGCAGAGAATACCAAAGAAACAACACACAGACATAGTTCGATACAACTTGAGACAGACAACTCATTCATTGACGGTATCTCCTAGATGTAGTGCTCTTATAGCCTGCCCGGAAATAACTTTAGAGCAGGCATAGCTCCTGTCTAGCTGCCTGGACAAGTCGCAGGATATTATTATCATTGATACTGACTAACTACTTAATGTCAAATCTATCTAGAATATAATGTTAAAGAAGTTCCAAGGATTCAGGATAATATGTTATAACCTGACATAATGTTTAGGAACAACCAGTTCCATGTTAGCATTCGGTTAGCAAGTCTTTTTTAAAGGCCATACTTAAGAAACACTTTGGCGTGCCAAAATCAGTGTGTTGCACTTTTTTTAGCACACCATTGGGCAGATAAATAAATTAGAGATGTTCATGCCATGGAAAATTCTGGATTTGTGTAGGGTTTTCTTCTGAGTGAAGCCAGTTTAAGATCCTGGATCTCTTCAAGTTTATATTAATTATTGATCATCTACAATCTCTCATCTATTACATATACTAAATTCTGGCACATGTTCAATTACTCTTCGTCGAAACTCAGAAAAATTTTATGATTGTTTCCTTAGAATCCAACGAAGATTTTAAATGCTATTTTTTTTAAAAAAAGGCTAAAAACTGGTTTCCAAGATTCTTTGGGGCATCCACAAAAACTGCTCTTGCATGTTGATTAGGCAGCTTAAAGTAATTTTCATGACATCAATTAAATAAAAAGTATTTAACAAATATAGCAAATATTAATATTTTTTTACTGTTTATATATAGAGTACAACAGTGTTATTAATTAGGAGAGTAGCCCTGAAACCAAACAACCTAGGTCTGAATCCTGGTTTTGCCATCTAAAAGCTCCATTAATGTTGATAAATTATTTCAATTGTCCATGTCTTATAGTCTTTCTTTATAAAATAGAGTGATAATAGCTTTCATCTCAAAGCATTGTGGTGAAAATATATGTAGTGCTTAACACATTAATTGGTACTCAAAAATATTAGGTTTTTTTTTTTACTATTATTAAACATTTGAGAAAACTATATCACACTAAAAAAGGATAAAGGCATTAAAAATAATTTCCAAAAAAAATTAAAAATTTCTCAAATCATATAGGCATTTTTTTACTTGAAGAGGATTCAAATTAAGTCAAAGTAAATTGATAAAATGTCTTATATTCACTATGATATTTTAGATAGCTCATATTATTTTTTAATGAAAATACTCAATGATGGTGAAAAAAGGCAGGTACTTTCATGCCAGCTGCTGGAACTGCACATTCGCACATATTTGGTGAGCAATATGGTGATCGAAAGACTGAAAGAATGTTATATATTTTGTCTTGGTAATTCCACTTTTGAAAATCTTTCTTAAGTAAATCTTTCATAAGTAAACAATTTTTAATTCAAAAGCTATTTATATAATTATGCATGAAGACATATACTACAAAATTATTAATTATTAGGAAAACAAAATGAAACAGCCTACATGTTATGTAAGAATAGTTAAGTAATTGGGTATAGCCACACAGAGATATGTTTATGGGGCAAAAAATTGGAATTCATGAAAAGATTGACATAATGTGGGGACTTTTAAAAAAATTATTGTGAATAGAAAAGTATGATTGCAGTCATAGAATATATTATTAAAAATTACAGAAAATAAATCATAATGACAGTCAGTAGAATTAATTATAGGTAACTTCTTACGTTTTTCTTTATATTTTAAAAATATTAGAATATGAGAATTCATTACTTCTCTAATAATTTTAATGTAAGCATATAAAATATTACAGTTACATGGTTAATCTTATTTCTTATTCTCTCTCAGCTTTGTGTTTACCTGTGAAGGGAAATCTCCTGAATAAATACTTACGTAGCACATGCGCCCACTTGGAATTCCTCATCTGAAATAGTTACTGTTTGTGGTGAACTGACCTTAACTTCAAATCTGGGCAACACTGGAACCAAAGAGAAATATACTTCAGCCGCCACAGTCACTGGTGAGCAAAACTTATTGCAACCATATAGCTAAGTGTGCTTCCATGCACAATGTTTTTTCATATATACATCTGCACAGACTATGTTTCAATCACCCCAAATTCTGTGTCTACCAGTCTACCACAGTATGTGATGGTGTCTCATCAGTGATTAAGTCTTCCCCTTTCCTCTCTCTTCCCTAGCCCCAGAATTTTACATTTTTTTTTCTGTTGTAATTGCTTAGATCCTTCCTAGAAGATTGTCTGGATTCTAGAAAACGGGATATTTCCTAAGGGGAAAAAAAGGCAGGGATCAGAATAAGGATACTGAGAAACAAGTGAGGAGCAAGAGAGGATTGACCATAAAGCAGGCGAGGCCACGAAAGGAAGGTGAAAGGAAACCAAATCAAGTTTCACCTCCTTTTGCCTAAGTCTAACAGAAAAATTATTTTGTTCAGCCCTTTGTGTTCTTCTTACACAGGACAACCATGGACAGCAATTGGTTACCGTATCTCTTAACAGTAAATCGGTGTGTCACTGTCTTTCCTGATTCTCTTTTCACAACAATGGAGTAATCTCCGAACATTGGTTCTGAGGTCAATCGGAATGAGAGTTGGGTAATATTTTGGAAAGAAGTCACATTTTTCCACTGAGAAATCCTATTGTTTTGAGGATCCTGGAAAATAATGAAGAAATAAAAACAATCAGAGATTGATGAAAATATTATCCTTTCCTTCTATATTTTGGATACTTTCTATAGTTATTGGAAGTAAAGAAAGTGCTACCATTTTATCAAACTAATTATCTCAAATTGTAAAAGCAACATAACTTCCTCAGTGAATTCAAATTTAAAATATATCTCTCATAAGCCCCCAAAAGGATTACAAAATCTGTAACTGATGCTTTTGATTTTGATATTTCTAACTAGAGTTACATAGTTAAAGAATTAAAAACTCAATGTGCTTGCTCCAGAGTAAGTGCTGTCCAAAGCAGAGTGGACCCACACCAACAGGTGCGCAAGGGGATATTTATCCTAACAAATACTTACAAAAATTGTCGTGGGATTTTACTTGGTCTGTATCTAAGTTGGTCATGAATTACACACTGCATACAAGAGCTGCTAAATGGAAGTTCTATGATAAGAAAGGGTTGATAATGTCAGCCTTTCTCCTTTATTTGCTTTCAACATATTGCAGCTTACATGACACTAGTTCAGTAAATTTATTGGTACAATCCAAATGTGATTAAAGACACTCTGACAAAAAGATCTCTACAAAGAAACAAAACCATTCTTTATTATCTACTTTATAATTTTTGTTTCTTTAGTTTTCCTGTACGAGAAAGTCTAGAAAGCTAACCTCATTTCCCCGACTTCCTACCCATGTGACCAAGTGCTGGCCAATTAAATGTAAGGGGAAATCACCAGGTAGAAATTCCCTCTAAATGAATCAGAGTCAACTAGCATTGAAAAGAGAGCAACATATTGAGGACAGCAGGAAAGTTAAGTAAAAGAAGCCTCGGACTTTGGTAATATTGTGCTATTCTAACACTGAAATGCCTACACTCAGACTTAGTGGTTTGTGAAAACAATAAATCTTTCACTGTTTAAACCAACTTTAGTTAGGCTGTCTGCTATTTTCAATGGAACACAACTTTACCTGAATCAGGATGTGAAGATAATAGAATTTATACATTACTAATAATGCAGAACATGAAAATGGTTGACGTGATATTTATTCGTCACCCATATAACAAGGTCAAAGGCATTTAAATTATAAGGAAGACTATTGTGTTTATACACATAATCATTAATGACAAACTCAGGATTTCAGAGTATTGACCTTCAGAATTAGCCAATAGTAATGGTACATACTGTATGCAGAGATTAAAACATATATGTTGGAGGTGGTTGATACAATTTATTTACTGAAGGGCATGGGACTTCAACTATTTTGAAGGCCACGCTTCTCTAGAGATTGAAACTGATAGGAAGATACTTCATTAACCATTTTCTGAAAGCAAGCAGTCCATTTTATAATCTCACCTTCTAGCATATTTCTAAAATTTTAGATGTTTTTGTTTTCAATTTCCTTTTTTTTTTTTTTTTGCAAACACAAATATATCCTTTATTGGAGTATAAACATGGAATGCTTCTGTTTTCTTCAATAATTGTCACTTTTATTTATTTTTTTATTTTTTTATTTATTTTTTTTTATTTAAGCCTTGGGATCATGACCCAATACTATTTTATTTATTTTGCTGCCAAAATCATTCCAGCTTTGGCTGGAGCTCATTGGGAGCTCTTTTCAATTTCCTTAAAATAAGATGTGGCTAAATTAAGATCCAGAAGGGCTGGCAGACAAATTAAGCAATTTCAGAATATATACCTTCCTTAGAAAGAGCCTGATCTTTTATTTTCCAAAAAAAGCCTACTCTAAAAGCAACGGCCCGTTATTTAAATCTTCATCCGGCGCCTTACATTACATATGCATATAAACACTTCTCTTTCCCCCTTTTCAGTAATCTCAGTATCTAGTTATGCATCGTGAAAACTAGACACACAGCATTGTTTATCCGAATATCTAAAAAATAGATGAAAAAAGCAGATGTCTTACCTGAATTGTGATTAAAGGATACTGAAAGAGGAAAAAAAACCTATATATTAATACTGTAACCGTACAATATTTTTGCCAAATATTGCATTATAAAGATTATATATCTTAATTTAAGATTGAAACTTAGCCCTCGCTTCTCCAGAGGTCAAAGTTTCCATAGCTAAAGATGCCAGGAAAACCCGCAATGAGAAAGAAATCCCAAACTTCTTTGGGGAAGTGGAAAGCAGGTTCCATGCAACCTGTTTTCTTTATATGATGAAAAGACTTTAAAAAGTGTAAATAACTCACTATAAATGAAAGTTTTACATTTAAATGTGAAGTTAGCATTGAAGCTGTATCTATATAGTACTACATGTTGGAACCTTATTTCCATACATATGGAAAACATCCTGAAGACTCTTTGCATAGCAATGGATTTGTTTATCTTGTTTAACACATTAACTGCCATGTGAATTGTATTTAACTCACTCTAGTTTTGAGTCCAGAGCCTCATGAAGCATATGTAACTCACCCTGGGAGAAGCTTCAACTATTTTTCAAGTTTCATGTAACTCACGCACAGAAAACAATAAAAAATAACAAATTTTTCATTAAATTAGGATTGTTTTGTTTTCAAAGTTTTTATTCTATTTTCGTAATAAAACGCTGTGGCCCCAAGGAAAACTTTCTTTTTTCTAGTGTGGCAGTCAGTGTGTTACAATTTCATTGTACCGTCAGAAATTGTTGAACTCACCAAATCCTTAATAGGCTTGAACTTGGTATCCAGTGTCACAATGCGAAATTGAACTAAAAAAAAAGGGAGGAGGAGATGATTTTTTTTTTTTTTTTTTTGTTATTTACCCCTCAGGTATGATTGCTTGTAAATAGACTTAGAAATTAATTACCTTGCTATCACAAAATACTATGCTCCCTTCTCCACTGGCTCTGATTTGACCCTTGAGATTTGGGATCCACTGGGAAAGCTGTCTTACTGCACATCTGTAACTCCTCTGTTCACAATGCTCTGCTGTTACCAAGGCTGATACTAGCTGCTGCCACCACTGGAAACTTTTACCCTAACAGCCCATGGGATATCTTCCGAATTGGTGGCAGAATTAGTCATAGAAGAGCAAATGTGAAACATGTATGATAGGAGATAAATAGAATTTTCTGGAAAAATATATTGATGCTATCAAACAAGGTAATTTTAGCAAAATTCCAGAAAAACTGTTTTAGTTACTTCTGTAACATAGTTACATAACTCACATCATAGCAGTTTAGTAAATCCAGAAGAGAAAATATAATTCAGCAAAAATCTCACTATAAGAATTCTGGTTTTAGACATTTTATTTCTTTTCGGTAAATCATAAAAAGATATAATGTTAATCAGAATAAAATGTGTAGGTGCTTTCATCCAACCCTTTACTTTTACAAATGGGAAAACTAAGTGCCAGAGATCAGAACTTACTTGGCAAAAGTGAAGAACTTTATTAACAGAGCCAAGACTAAAACTAAACCCTCTCGAATCCCAGTTTGAGGTTCTTTCTGCTACTTTTACTTGCAACAGTAATAAAGAAAATAGAAGAGTTTTATCTAGGTTATCAGGTTTATGATTACTTCTACTAATGTGAATAATAACAGTAGTAGTAAATATCTTTTATGGGGTCGTTACTGCATATCAGGCACTATTTTACATTGTCTATCTTATTTTATTTTCACAGTATTTCTATAAGTGAGACACCTTTATCTCCATTTTACAGATGAAATAATTGATCCTAAAAGAGGGTTAATTAGCTTGCTTAATTGGTAAATTATGGAGCAACAATTCAAAACAAACAATTGTCCTCCACATCCCATGCTTGCACCCATTATATTTTGTAAGCCTGTCACTAGAATTGGTAAACGGTAACAGTAGTGTGCAAAATTTTATGAAGCAAAGCATTCAGTTACTGGAGTTGGAAGGTACTATTTCATAATTGATCTAAAAAACCAATGAGAGTCCTAGAAATTCACAATCCTATGACGTTAAGGATACATTTAAAAGCCATCTATAAATTCACCTGTTTGGATTGTTCTCAATTTGGAGAATGAGTTTCTCAAATCAATAATACAAAGGAAACACAAATATTGACTTACCCTCCTCTCCAGATTTATAGATGGGTTTATCTGCCTGAATAAAAGTTACCTTCTCCTCTGAAGTGATTGCTACAGATCTCCTTTCAGAGATTTTAAGAGTATCTCCCTTAGCCAACAAGGTCACAAAAGCCAACTGTTCAGAGGACTTCTGAGCGACCTAGTTATGTGGAAGAGCAGAGAATGGGAAACATCTTAGATGTTAAGATGATGAACAGCGTCTTAATTTGGCTTCTTAGGATAAGAGAGACTTGTAAACCCATTATTTCCTCATGAGAGACTTAATGATCACGGTTACAATTCCTTTATTTAGCATGAGGACCCTTTCTAATGAATTTATTTTTGTATCTTCTTGCCTTTTATTTTTGCTTTTTTGTTTGTTTCCCTGAGCCCCAATCCTTCTTTCCTTTACTCACATTCTCTTTCCTCACACTGTAGAACAATTTTACTATGTAAAAAGCAGTAATTATCTCATTATTGCTCCCTGTAATAGAAGAATGGCATTATTTTGCAGGTTTTGTTGCATGTATAAATTTTCCTTTTATTTCTTACCTCTCAGGAACTCTCCAATTTTCCTCCCTAACTTCGACAATTCATCCAAAATAAGATTTGTTAACTCTCTAGAAATAATTTTTTAAAAATAATTTAATCTTTCCGTCTGTAGTTGCGAAGTGTCAAGTTCAGTGCCTCACCTTGAAATTTGCACAAGCATAGAAGTTATCCTCTTCCACAGATTGGTCAAAAATAGCGGTCCTGGATCCATCATATTCTAAGACAACACTCAAGGATATAGATTCATTAAGGTTTAGGAGGTGGAGACAGGCTTTTTCTGTAGAATAACTCTGCATTACAGAGGAGATCCATAGGATATATTGCCTATGCAAAGAAAGTAACCAATACTCTAATCAAGTGTCAGAGAAATGGAAAACATCCACAAAAAAGCAATTTCCTAAAACAGACACATTTTTCATAGACAGTATTACAATATACTTGGGTATGTATGTCAATTCCCTTCATGATTGCTTAAAATTTATAGGGCAAACCAGCACTCAGTCTCAGAAGCTGAAATGGTTAAAATACGATGAAATTTTAACATGAAACATATTTAATAAGGTCACTTTGCTAGTATTTCAATATAAACAGAAAGTGTAATATTCCCTTACGGTTCTGAAGCCACAGAAGCAGTAAAATGAAGCAAAAATGTGCTAATCAAAATGGTAGGCACCATTTTATCCCAGCGCCTGAACAATACAGGCTTCAAGATAAATATTTGTGCGTTCTCTCTCTCTCTCTCTCTCTCTCTCTCTCTCTCTCTCTCTCTCTCTCTCTCTCTCTCATTAGAAACCAGCTGCCTCAACTCTCCACTTTCTTTCCTCCTTTCTGCTGTGCCTCTCTTTGTATGTTGTTGCTTTTATAGTCATACATAATGGGAGATCAATTACTTTTTGGAGCAAGTATCACCGAAACCCACCAATCACATTTAGATCACTAATCTTATTACTTGGGGGCAGGGGTCACTTTGTATACAACTTCCTGCTTAAGTTCACTGGAAGCTGCTCTGTTTTTGTAATCAGCAGCACAGGTTGGACAGGAAGAAAGAGAAGAACAAAAGAAGTAGTTGTGTAACACTTAGGAGTGCATTAGTTTATTTTAGCACCTCAGTCACAGGGCTGACCATAGTATCAAAAGCATTACTACATAGGAATTAGCACTTGGAAGAAAAATACTTATCCAAACAGCTGTTACCATACCAATTCCCAAATGGTAAATTTTCCAGGCTTCTGAGAAAAGTGGCATTACTGATGTTGCCAAAACATAGATGCAAACAGATATCTCAGTAGAGGCTCATTTTACAGATAATTGAAATTGTTAAGTTATTCCTTTACAAATTCATAGTATAGAATTCAACATTAAAATGTTGATCTGCGTACAACATTTAATGATTTTCTTAGTGAGGTTTCTTTATAAAGTTCAATGTCCTCTTCTAAGTGTACTGAGAAAAAAATGAAAGAAAAGGTGATATGCATATATGCACACACACACACACATCACTTCTTGGGGACAAAAAAAAAAGTGCTTTACCATAATTTTGATTGCAAAACATTTCTACAAGGTGCATGAACCATGCCAAAGAAACTGGCAAACTTAACAAAGACCCCAGTATGTCAATTCTCCCATTTGCCTTGTCGTCCCACCTCCGTTTTTTTAAACATTCCTTTTACTTTAAGTGTTTATGGAGGTAATGCATATGGCTTGATGGAGGTTACATTAGGTAAGAAAAGACAGGAACTGGCTTTAATCATAGAAATATGCTTGGAAAACCAAATATAAAAGAAAGAACAACAAGATCAATTATAATATAGTAGCTGAGGAGCTGTAATGGAAGTAGTAAAATACAAGCAACCACGAGGTCTAGGGAAGGTAAGAACAGGTATTCCTTGGTGACTTCGTTTTCCAGTGCAGAATTGTGTTCATGAAAACCCTGACCATGTTGCTCTCTCAGTAGAGTTGAGACATTACTCCCTTATCCATTTCCATTTGGAATTTTTGTTTTTTCTTCCTTTCCTCTAACCCTGCATAGGTGGCCAACTCTCTTACAGTCTCTGCCACAGAGCTAATTAATCTTCAATTGTTGGTCTGCTCTGCCCTGATAGTTTTAACGTTTAATTTCTTTCCACTGGAATTTCAAACTGTTAGTCTCTGTTTTTGAACAATACCCTTCACTCTGATAGCCTGTTAAACTTATTATTGGAACCACCCTTCACACTACATTCTCCATACTTATCAGATAAATTAAGTCATTAGCTTCCAAAACAACTGAAACCCACCAGTTTTCACTCACTAGCATCCAAGAAAAATGGCACTAGAGGCAGATGGTTTATAAATCAAAGTGACCTGTTGTTTATTCCCAAGGCCGATAAATCTAAAGCAATGGAACTTCTCTAAAGCATTTCTATTTTTCCAAATATAAAATTTTTATGCGGAGTAAATGACTGATTGAGCTTAAATTAATCAAGGCAATTTATTAACAATAATATATGTTGTACACTATTCTTTTAAATTATCTTGGGAACTAACATGTTCTTGTGATAGCTCTTTCCAAATACGGAATACTCCTAAATAATTTTATCTGATTTACATACATGGTCTCAGATTAAAGGGCCATTATCCCAGACGATTCAAATATGAACCCAACAGTATCTTCTATTGAGTACTTGTTATGTACCACCAGTAGTGCTAGGTTCTAGAGAAAATGAGATGAATAAGACATGGTTCTCTATTAGAGAAGGAAAAAAAAGGAAGAAAGGAAGAGAAGCAAAAAGAAAGGAATGAATGAAAGAATACAGGAAGGAAGGAAGACAAGCACGGAGGGTGGTGGGATAGGAGAGACGGAGGAAGAGAGAGACAGCGAGGATGAAGGAAGGGAGGAAATGTAGAAGAGGGAGGATATTTGCTGAGTACTCAATATGCAGCAGGCAGGATGACATGTGCTGGTATTTACAATAGCTCATTTAATCCTCAGAAAGTACAATTCTGAATTTGTTACTTATGCTCACTTTATAGATAAGAAAAATGCAGCATCAGAAAAAGTCGTTAATTTTCATAAGGTCAGCCAGACAATAAGTAATTGAAAGAATTTCTTTTAACGACTGTAAATTAAATGAGATTAAAGGATATCTTCACATGTAAGAATATTATAAAAGGACACCAATATTAATTCGTGCACTATGTCTTTATATTCTCAATAGGTCTCTGCTGAATGAAGGGATATATAAGAGAAAACAGATTATTACATCATCATCCCTTGACAGATAATACTGTTTAGGTTATTGGTGTTCACTGCCATAGGAATACTTCATACATTCAGCACATTTTTATTGAGTACCTACTACTGCCAGCATTACAATAGATGGTGGGCTTGAAAAAGTGAATGTGCATTGTTGGAGTTATCATTCTATCTGGAAAGACAGAGATTAATTAACTAATTGTGCAATTAATTATTTCATTACAATCATGACAAGTGCTAGAGAGGAGAAAGGACTATACTGTGCCAGGAGAATGCATGTTGAGGGGGACTCAGTATCGAACCATGTCCTGGTGATAAAGAGATGAATAAAACCCTTTCTTTCCTAAGAATAGCTAACTGTCCACTCAGCAGGGTATGTAAACATAAAGTGAAATGCCAGGTGATACCAAGAGTATCCTATCTTGGAACTATGAGCAAGGCTCTACAGAGTCAAATTAAAACTATAAATGAGAAAGTTGGGAAAGAATTTAATAAAGAGGTAACTTTAGAATTGAAAATATTAACATTATGAAGTATTTTCCAGGTGAAGTAGAAATGGTAAAAAGCTGAAGTAACAGCTTTTTAAAGAACAACGCAGAATTATAACTGAATATTCTGTGTTTTAAAAATAATAGTAGTACAGAGAAAAGTAACTGAATTAAAAAATAATAATACTAAGTTCAATTTTGCTGGATAAAAGAATGTGGTATGAAATAACATTCAATGAGCCTATTGGAAAAGGTTTGGGTTGCCTTGTGAAGTGTCTTTTATTTGTGCTAATGAGTTTGAATGCTATGGTAAAGAGTAATAAGTGTAATTTTTATCCTCCATGGAGAACAGAAAAGAGTGGGAACAGTGGTAAGAAAACCATATAAAAGTTTGCTCAAAGACTAGCCTAAGGTATAGGGGTAAGGCCTGAACATTGGCAATATCTTTCCAAGAGATATTTTTTCATTCCAATTCTTAGAACTTGAAGCTGTTTGACATGGGGTTGGAGAGGAGGAAGAGGCTGAGGTTGATGGCGATGGTGAATGCTGTTGCAATTAGACAAGGCAGGGAAGACAAAAGAGATGCGTAGATGAAGTGATGAGTTAAGTGTGATATAAAGTATGAGGTGACTGCAGAACAACAAAGAGGTGATATCCAGCAGACAGTTGAAATAATAAATCTGGCACTCTAGAAAAACGCTGTAGATTTGAGAATCATTACTCTACACAGATGATATTTAATATTATGGACAATGATAAAATTATGCAGGGAAATCATTTATAAAGGGAAAGAAGACAGCTAATGCTAGAGAAAGACTGGTGAAGCTCTGCCCACCTGCTGCTTTGCTGGGTGATACCCACAGACATGAGACAATATAGGTGAATTTTCCAAGTGCCACTGAGTTGAATCTGAGGCAATGCCTTGAAAAGTTGTTTTGACATTATATGTTTTACAAATTTTTAAAACAACAAAAACTATTTTATTGATTTTCCCAGCTGCGTCATTAGTCGTAGCCATTGTAAGAGTCAAAAATAAAATAAATATACAATGTATTTCAGTTCTTGAGAACATCTTGGACTTCTAGTTCACAAGTGTTTGAGCCAATACTACAAAATAAGAGTATATTGCCCAAGACCAATATTGAATAGGCAGTTAATTCGGCTTAAAAATAAACAAAACTATTCAGTTCTTGATGTTGCAATCTGTTGAAACGGAAATCACCATTTCCTCAAAAAGGAATAAGCTGCTTATTCCTCAGATGCTTATTCTCAGATGTTTATCTCTTGCACGGCTGACTGATTGTTAGAATTCTCGAGAAGTTTCTAATCAGAATGCCTACCTGCGGATGAACTATTAAAAAAAGTGGGGAGAAACGGCTGGATAACGAGGAACCAGTTGAATACTTATGATGTGATTGGGTTCGCAGAGCCACATTTTTTCAACTCTGAAAATTTCAACAGCATCAAAAAATACTATTTTGTCCAAAGTTATTTAGAGTCAACTTTTATCCTTCCATTTGCCTAAGGGTCCACTAATCCTAAATAATATCACTCCACCCAAGCAAACAGACTGATGGACATGTAAGTAAACAGACAAATGTCAAATGGAGTCTTACTAAATGCTACCTCCAATACAGTAGCTCGAGTATCTCTAATTCTACCACTCTTTCCTTTGCTAGAGAACATATTAAAATCTTGAGGTAGTGGGTGAATGAGGTAGGGGAAGGATGTATAATAACAATAAAAAATATAATGTGACATTCATAATTATAAAATTCATCACCCAAACCACCATCTTTCTGAAAATTTTGCTACTTTGCTTGGCAAAACATGGCTTTAGCAAAACGATCTCCAGCTGATATTGTATACATTCAACAGAGACTTTTTCATTGGCTCAAAAATATTTATTGATATGTATTTTAGGTGTTCTATTTGGGTAGAAACCAAGAAACTGACATATTATTTCTTTTCTTCAGTAAGGTGATATAGTTGGTGAGATAAACACAAAAATAACTTCAGACTATGTAAGTAAAATGATAGAGAAACATATATTTTAGGAAATGTTCTACCAGGAAGAAGGCACGATCAAAGAGGATTCCATAAAAGAGATGCCACTTGAGAATCATCAGGTTTTTAATTTTATTTTTATCTAAAAACCAGAGGCCTTAATCTGAAGTTGTATTCAATAGCTAGGACTGATGTTACACTTTAACGCCAGTAAGCTAGATGGTGCAGCAATAAATAAAACATAAAAGTTAAGTTATGAGACTCTGGGGCCACAAAAAATTTAAATTCGAAAACTGGATGTTAGGTTTAAGGGTAGAGCTATGAATTTTCCCTTTCCTCCTCAGTATAAAAGGGAATAAAAGTTAGCTAACTTGGCATTTTGGGTTCCTCTGAATTGGTAGGATTCTCCCAGTTCTATTGTGAACTCCTAGGTTGATAAGACCAACTAAGGTGGCACTTTGAAGAAAAAGAGAGGCACTGGGATGTTGTATTCTTATTTTCTTTGTATCTTTTTCCTTTTCTTGCTACACGAAGAAATAGTAAAATAAAGCAAAATAACCTTAGCTGAGTAGGTCTGATCTACTTCACTGTGATCTGAGCAATCCCCAAGATGACACAGGAAAGTGGACCCCCAAACTGGGGTCTATTTAAAGGCCAGGTGGGTTCTTGGCTTCACATGAGAAAGAACTCAAGAGCGAGCCCACAGAATAAGGCAAAAGCATTTTCACTGAGATAGAAAGCAAAAAAAGCAAAGTGGTTGCCCATAGACAGCAGCGTTTGTGTGCTTCAGGCTGCCTGCTTTTATGCTTATCCCGTGGCTGCATGTTAAACAAAGGGAGGATTGTCAGTGAATTTCTTGGGAGAGGGGCAGAGAGTTACCGGGGGCGGGGGGGGGGGGGGGGCGGTGCATCCCTCTCCCATTTAAACCATACTGACCAATTACTGGGAGTTGCCATGGCATCTGTAAACTGTCATGTTGCTGGTGGAAGTTTATTTTAGCATGCTAATGTGTTATAATTAGTGTATAATGAGCAGTGAAGGTAACCTGAGGTCTTTTCCCCACCTGGGCTCCAACTGATTTGAGCAGGTTTCATAAGGCCCTGCGAGTTCACTGTCGAAACCACTGGAGTTACCCTTCTGGTCTGGACACCTAGCTCACTATGATTACTGTGGTGATATTTAAAAGATTATAACTATATATGACTCTTGTCACATTACTTCCTAGAATTTTACACACCTGTCTTTCTGCCACTTTCTAATATAACAGTGATACAGTGATGATACATTTAATGGAAATAAGTTATATTGCTATGGCCTGAGTAATATTTACGAAAGTACTTTTTCACATCCTATTTGCCCTAGGCCAATCCAAATTTCCTTCTGACTTGTTCCTCTAACAATAAATATCAAGTATATCAAGTTGAATTGCTATTATGACTTTCATGGAACAAAATATGACATAATTCAATAATTTGGCTCAGTTGGTATTCTACAGTCAATTCATTCATTGTTGATCATGAATTTTTAAGGATACCTCCAAGGTAGATTATCACATTATTAACTATGAATAACACAGGGGAGTTCATCATGTACCCCTTGTCTTTGGACTCTTGTCAATGCCTGTAACCTAAGTACTGGTTGAAAAGCCCTCCAACTAATTAACTGGGTAAAAATATAAAAAGCAGATAATTTGTGTAAAATAATTTGTCGTTCAGTTAACAAATAATCACTGGATACCTGCTATGTGCCAAGCATTGAAAAAGAACTAAGAATTCAACAAGACATACATGATTTCCACTTTCACAGGTTTTACAACCTAATGGGAGAGCCATTTAAAAAACCATTTGTTGTACAACGTGACAAGTGCCTTGATAAGAGCAGTGTTAGGTGCAAGAGGAGCATGTAAGAATGGTGCCTACCCCAGCCCTGAGCAGCAGGAAAGGCTACCTTCTCAAAATTGTGAAAGATAGGTATACATTCATAATGGAAGGATATGTCTGTTATTGAGAAAAGTAGGAGGTCTCTGCAATAGTTTGAATGCAGCCCCCAAAAAGCATATGTTGGAAATTTAATCTCGAATGCAACAGTATGGGGAGATGGGGCCTAATGGGAGGTAATTAGGTCATGAGGGCACTGCCCTAATGAATGCATTAATGATGATTATAAAAGGGCCGTGTGTTTGATCTCTTGCTTTCTATCATCCGCTGTTTGCCTTTCTGCCTCAAGATGATGTGGAAAGAAGGCCCTCGCCAGATGTCAGCCCCTGGATCCTGGACTACTCAGCCTCTAGAACCATGAGCCAATAAATTCTGTTCATTATAAATTACTCAGTCTCAGATATTCTGTCACAGCATCATGAAACAGACTACAACAGCCCCAAATGAAGGGAAAAGTATGCCACGACTTACAGTAACAGAGCCTGCCTGCCCAGTACAAGGATTGAGAGTAGCCAAAGTGCCTGATACAGAAAGAGAGAATAGGACGTAGGAAGACTTGAGGCAACAAGAGAACTGAGGTGCCAAATTATAAGGACACTTTGTTTTTACTTTGCCTAAATGGCAATTGTAATTCATTACAGTAGTTTAGGTATGAGAGTGACAGGAAGAGCTTTTTAATTGGGAACTGGATTTTAAAAAGCTCCAAGACTGGCATCATTTATTCAAATTAGGTAATTAATATTTTCAGAAAATCTAGGACAAACTTTCTCTTTTACATCCATCAATCCAACCAGCATCTCTTCAGCATGTAAGATTCCCAATTTTCCTTTTTGAAGGAATGTTTGGTGAATTAATATACCTTTTCAAGTTCAGTAATGGATTTATGCTTGGAGGAAATATTTGCTAGGCAAAAGATTTAGAAGAAAAAAGAAGGAAAACAATAGGTATTGAACATTTATCACACGCCATATTCTGCCAGGTACTTCCATGTACATTTTCTTATGCAGATTAAGACTAGAAAAAGGGAAGTAATGAGGAATGCATCGCATTACGTAGCAGCTAACTCTGCCCCATGTGGTTTCAGATGTGGATTAAAGTCCCTATATAGAGTCAAAACTGAAAAGGAGGCAGTGATTTTCCTTGTAGGAAGAGTCACCCTGAAGTTCTACAGAGCTGCTATTTTGGCAAGGTAGGAATATCTTTACTCCATTGATCCCTGAGAAGAGGCTTTCTCAATTTTGCCACTGTTGATACTTTGGGCTGGATATTCTCTAATTCTTTGTCATGAGAACAGTCCCGTGCATTGTAGATGTTTAGCAGTATCCGTGGCCACGACTCACTAGATATCAGCAGCACCGTCCCCAGTTATGACTACCACAAACATTTCTAGGCATTGTCAAATGTCCCCCAGATGGAAAAATTATCCTGAAGGAATGCTTCTAAACACTGATGTGAGACTATCTGAGAAAAATACATTGATGATGTTGATGACAGAGTTTGTATTAATCCTAGAGGAAATAGGGAAACCGGACACCATATAAAGTTCTTCATTCTGAGATTATATTCTTCCTGTATGTTTGGTATCAAATGTCCTTTCTTTTATAAAGTAATAATAAAAATAAATGTTTGTATTCAGTTATTTTTCATTTCCTTACTCGGAAAAATAAAACCTCAGCCATCTTTTGTCAATTTCCTAATTTTGATTTTATATTATTTTATTGGTCTGTGGAATCAAAAGTATAAGGTAACCTCATCTCTAGAGGAAATTTCTTGGCCACCTCATCAAAAGAGAAATATTCTTGTAACATCTGGGAAAACATATCTTGGATAATTCTGATGAAATGGGACTAGCAAAGTTTGCCTTAGAACCCCATACATTCCATTCTATATACCCTCTTGAAAAACCTCATTCTGTCAGTTGTAATTCATTCTAATAACAATGCTGAAAATGTTAACTATTTTGGAACATGTGTGTCTTAATATAAAATGAGTGAATATTGAAAAATACTTTGAGGCCAAAAGAAAAGCTTCTCTAATGGTAGAATTTCAGGCACAGGAACCCATAGAGATGCTTAGGGGCAGGGAAACTAGCTTAAATTATAATAATTTTGCTTTTGAGTCCTAAAAAATGATATAATTTTATAAAAAAAATCTAAAATGAATACTCAGTATACCTGCATAGTAAGTATGGAAAATGAATAGTTTATGTTTTTCATGATAGTCAAAATTACCTTATTTATGCTATTGCAGAATTTTTGACAAAGCACCAAAGTGCTGCTTTTGGCCTGGCCTGTAGAATCACATGTTTCTCTATCCTTGGGTGTTCCATTTGCTTACTTACCCTTTTCTTCCTATTTCTTTGATGCACAAAGGTCCACTTATTTCCTCCATTGCCAACTTGGAAAAGTTGTTAAATGCTCACCAAGGAGTATTTGAATAAGAGAGAACAGATATTGAGCTGAGAACTCTCCTGAGAGCCCCTCACAGCTCTGGAGTGATTGCGTAAGACTGGCCTGAATAGGCCTCAAAGTTACAGTGGCTATTCGGGCAAATGGAGGAGAATACCATCTTTGACTAGGAAGAAGGAATCTTTGTCCTAATAATTTAGCAAATTCCGGAATGTGACCCTTAGAAGCCCAGGGACCTTCCTTCAGAACACGAAATAAAGAATTACTTGGGACTCTTTCAGATTTCTAAAGTCAGGGCTGCCACTAGTCCACACAGCATCTTTGTGTGAAGAAAAAGAACCTCTTCTTCCAGGTAGATGCAGATAGATGCCAAAGCGTATTGCTTGTTCAGCAGAGCATAGGCTGGGTTTCTGGGCCTTTAGGTCAATTTGCTTTATTTTTTTTATTTAACAATAAACACATGGAGCACTTTGAATTTTCTACTATTAATGTTATAAATGCTCTATTGGCATTAATTTTAATTTCAATATTTTTCTGTAATTAAAACTTTAACTCTTTCAGTGAAAGTTCTAGAATTCAGTGTTTTCTAATTTTGTGTTTGGTTTTTCTAAGTCCATATTTGCTAACCGGGTTCGCTCAATACAAGTGGATGGGTCTACTTCACTGAACTTTTGATGTTAAGTTCCATTTATTTTTGCTTTAATATATAATTTTTAAAAAATAAATTTTCATGAGAATTGTGAAGTTATTGTTTTCTTTTTGTGATACAAATTTCAAAGTGTATGTTGGTGTATTTATTATTTAATCCATATTTCATGGATCAGTGTTGAAGACTATTAGCCTGAAACACTGAAGGTAGAAGAATCCCTAGTATTATTTAGTTTATATTAACTGATATTAGTCTGGGTAATGTATAGCCTTTCAATGCAAATTGTTATCCCCAGACCAGATCTATTGAATCAGTATTTGCATTTTACCAAGCTTTTAGGAGATTTGTGTGCATGTAAAAGATAACTGAATCAATAATTAGTTCAATTAAATTACATCCTCTTGGTTCACCACTGATTAGCAAAACTACTCAAATTTCTAGACTTTGATTCCTCTACAAGATAATCTCTAAATTCACTTCAAGTTCTAAAATTTATTGTCAAATTTATAGCAAATTTACATATATTTCAAGAAAGTAAATGTTCGTTAAATATTTTGTTCTTTAAAATCTAAGAAGTAATTTAAGAAATAATTTGACTTTGAAAAAAATGAAAGTTTGAAATGATTTGCAATTATTTTCATATGAAATGCATTACCAGATCCTTAATACAATTCAAATATTTTATTTTATTTAAATTCTCTTTACTTTAATATATATGCCTATCATTCTGTTCATTCTTCAGACCTGCATGCTTTAAATATTCATAGAGTTCTTTTCTTTTAGTAGTATGAGAGACACTTGCACATATTATGTTTGGATAAGGCCCAAACAAGAAGGGTGCTACGTTCACTGCATGAAAGGAACTCTAAACTTTGGGTCAGGTTAATTGGCGGGGACATTTTAAATTAGTGTGAGTAATCTATCTTCAGTGCCTTCACTATAGAATATATATTTTACTTTAGAGAAGAAATGAACACTTCTATTGCAATGCATTCATTAAGTAAATATTTATTGTGCTGTGTTTTCTCTAAGGACAAAATCTGCCCAGTTGTTCACAAAGGTATTATTCCAGAGAAGAGCACAATGCTTTAAATATAGTAAACATCCCATAAGTACTTGTCAATTAAAATAATAAATGGAAAATTTTATTAATAGAAAAATTAAAGCATGATGTGTATGCTTCAAAACCTTTCACTTCTCTTTTCAGTTTCCTCTGCATGGAATGTTCTTTTCTCATAAATCTTCAAGGCTTGTACCCTCATCAGCTTCAAGTCTCTTCAAATGTCAACTCCCCAGTAAGTATTCCCTTACCACTGTATGTTAGATTGCATTCTTCTCAAGCATGCTCTATTCATGTTCATTGTTTTATTTTTCTCCAAGGCATTTATCCCCATGCCAAACATTCTCTCTCTCTCTACCCCCCCATGTGTGTGTGTATATATATATATTTACACACACGCGCACACTCAGACATTTCTTATATATCTCACTGATTTGTTGATTTGCTTTCCCCTCTAAAATGAGGGCAAAAAATGAGTCTTCCCAACGTCTTAAAAGAATGCTTGGTACTGAAAATGTGCTCAATTAATGATTATTAAATGAATAAATCTAGGGTCTCATCTTGTACTTTTCCTGCCTCAGCATTAGCATCAGCCATTTCTCCAAGTTCTGGCTTCTTTAAGAGGAGGAGAGTATTTGGAAGTCAAGATCTGGGTGTTCTATGTGCTCATTACTGCTGGAGTATCTTATTTCTAGCCCCTCTAGGAAGACAGAGAACTAGCAAAAGTAGAGGATAGATAGATAGATAGATAGATCAATTGATCTATGAGTTCATACTGGCACCTCTAATTCTTTTTTTTTTTTTTAGTTTCAGGATATTATGGGGGTACAGATGTTTAGGTTACGGTATGTTGCCTTTGCCCCCGCTCCCCCACCAAGTCCGAATTTCAAGTGCGTCTGTCCCTTGGATGGTGCGCATCGCACTCTTTGTGTATGCATATATCCTTCCCCTCCTCCCCCCTCCCCCCTCCCCCCTGCCCAACATCCAATAGATGTTATTCTTATATGTGCACTTATATGTGGACCAGTTAATACCAATTTGATGGTGAGTGCATGTGGTGGCACCTCTAATTCTAATTTAATCCTTCAGGGTAATTCTGGTTGTCTACCTTTCATGTTTGTAGTTCATTATCCAGTTGAAGGACACCTGGCTCTCATCATTTGCATTGCCTTTATCTACTTGCTCAATTATTTGCTCATTGTAATGAATCTCCAAACCACCCCTACACCTCTTCTCCATCTGCCAGTTCCTTACCTGCCTTGAATGTGATTCTGCCTGACTCTCCTCTCCCTCAGCACCCTGCATGCTTCTGAGATGCCCCATATATTGCTCCCCATCCACGGATGGATCCTGGCACCTTCATACCAGGAAAGAAAGAAGGAAATTAAAAATAGGAAGAGAAGATAGGAAGGGAAAATGGAAAAGAAAGGGGCAGTGGGAAGGGTATCGATTTTACTATTTATTGTTTTAGTCAGGAATTTTATAGATTACTTTTGTAAATGAAATTTTGTTTCTTGACTCTCTCTCTATCTCTCTCTTTTTTTGCTTTATAAAAAATATCCATGGCTGTCTTCTAAGCTTTTTATTTGTGCCACAGTGCTAGTTGTACATAAAGAAACATCCGACGTTGAACCCGTTCAGAAACAAGGTAAGGAAGAGTGGTTGAGAGTGGTCGAGTGTAGTTGGCCTGTATTGTAGAAGCCAATCAAGGTTTGTAGGAGCAGAAAATGGAACTAAGGCTGGACCTCTGAGGCCCTGTAAGACTGGATACTGCCCATATGTATACCTTCGAGTGTCTGGAGGAGGTAAGCAACAATTGAGGCATCATTCAGGCAACTTGTTCAATCCTACCTCTTACCTCTCAGCGTCTAAACATTTATTAACAGTGGAGGACACTTGTATCTCCTCATCCACCTACTACTTGGGTAAGAACATTCACCATCAGATCCCAGGAAGTCTTCCCTAACCCAACCCACAGGGACCCTTATCCTTTCTCTTCCAGAAAGCTATGTTTATGTTGACATCCTACCTTCATCCCCCAAAATGTCAAGAACTGTGAAGAATCTGAGATTTTTATCCTAGTAGCAAGCTAACAATTTAGCCTGTCTGTTTCATGAATACCGGAAGAAGACATGAAACTCCTGGGCTGGAGGAAAAGAAACTTTGTTATTCATGAGTAGCAGGAAGTGTGAGTTGCATTTTTGCCTTAGTTCCCCTTGTCCATCCAATTTCTAAATATTCATTTTATATTTCACTATCTTGTGTAGGAATATTTCAAAGTATTCTTTTGAGTTTTCCAGATATGCAATGAAACTATCTTCAAATAATTACAGTTTTGCTTCCATTTTGGGAGAAAATTTTCCAGATTACAATTGCAGATGAGGAAACTCAGATTCTAATGATGTGCATGAATTTTCTATTTACATTGATTCATTAATTTATCATATTTGCTGAGTACCTTCTATGTACCAGAAACTGAGAATCATCATTTTAAAAGCAGAAAAAAGAAAGAAGCTGGGGTTTTGTTCATGTCTCAGAGAAAAAAAAAACAAAACGCATTATTGATTATAAATTAAGATTTATTGGTATTTACTGACTAGAAAAGGAGATACATTTTTGTAGCATAAAATTTGCAAGGAAATATTTGTTGCTTATTTTTGAGGTATAATATATTGAATGGATTTAGTGTTGAACTTCTTGTTACATTTGACAAACACATCAATGAAGAGCAGACGTGAAAGGGATTCACCATCGTCTAAACTGATAAATACAATTTTATTACACTAGATTTAAATATATATAATATAGTTTAAATTATGTTGTTAATATTGAAAAATAAGATATGTAAAATATCACTGCTATGTTGATATAATATAAATATTTGTGTACCATTTCATAATTTATAAATTGGTAAATTAATAAATTAGTTAGGTAATATTGCTAGTTATAAAGCATTTGAGAGGCAGAATATATTTTATTCAAAGTACAGGGTCTGAGGTCTGACAGGGTTCAAAGCTAAGCTTTTTTACTTATAAACTGATTGACACTGGGCAAGTTGAAATTTCTTGGAAACTAATTTCCTCATCTGTAAAATGAGAAGCATAATAGCATCTACCTCCTAGGGTTCTTACAAGAATTAAATGAACTGTCAAAGGCAAAAAGCTAAGAACAATGCTTGGCATAGTAAAAACTCAATAAATGTTAGGACGTAAAAAGTGAGATGAGAAATTGGACTTAAGCGAAGTAAGTCTGACCTTACCTTTGCCTGCTTTTGTAGAATGTGGCCATTGTACAATATACAATCTCTATGATTCCATCTATGTTTATACTGCCTATTTCTTTGATTAGATGAATTGATATTCCAAACCAGAGACAGGATCAATTGTTTGGAAAAGCAAGTGGTCATTTGCTCATTGCCAGAGCAGTGACTTGCATTGTTTCGGGAAGGAAGAAGGAACATGAATATTTTGCCATGAACTGGACTCTGCCTAAATGATCTGGCATTATTTAAATTCATTAATTTAGTCCAACACAAACATGGGAAAGTTGCTTCCTTACCTAATTCCTTCTCCAGGAGTTAATGAAAGAACAAACAAAAAATCCAGTTGTTACTGAGCTCTCATAAAGGCCAGGCATTTCTTATATAAACTAAAGATTGTACAAATATGACAGCACTTATTAGCGATGAGGAAATATTCTAAAGTCTACATAACACTAAGATCTTTGTTATGAGCCTTTTGAAGATCTGCTTTGTGTATTTCTTTTTGTCCATTGACCTGTGGTATCTTTAAAGTATTATAAAGAAATAAAGAGAGGAGCTACCAATGCTGTTACTGCACATCAAAGAAAGAAAAAGAAATGGAGCAGTTTTTTTTTTGTAAAAGCTTTATTATTCAAGATAGCCCTGACCAAGAATAATGTGCTCTTATTTTTGATCATGTCCTACTTTAAAAAAAATAACACAACTATACAAATTAATGCCTCGTAGAGTGAGACTTTTGGTGGCCCCACCAGGCAAGTCATATAGCGTCACCTGTGAATTTTATTATTTTTCCAGTTTTATCCTATTACATCAATAAAATCAAGGACATTACATATAATTCTCCTCCACTGCCCATCACAAATTTTCAAATATATTTGAATTCATTTTTCCTGAATTCTTTTTTTATTGTAGTAAGAACACTTAACATGAGATCTACCTTCTTAATAAATCTTTAAGTGTGCAATACACTATTGTTAACTATAAACACAATGTTGGAAAGCAGATTTCTAGATCTTATTCATCTTGTACAACTGAAACTCTCTGTGCATTGACCAGAAATTCCTATTTTCCCCTCCCTCCAGCCTACTGCCATTCTGAGTTTCACTATTTTGGATACCTCATATATTTGTCCTTAAGATGAAGTGCTCCTCCTCCATTTAAGGTCAATTCATCCACTTGCATTTTAGATCCCATTCTGTCCATGTCTTTGAAGTCTTGTTTCGTAAATAATTGATCCACAGCTGAAACAAGCTAATGTTTTGAATCAGTTACTTTTTGCATCATCAGATCTATGAGAATAACCAGTCTAGATAATGCCTTTTCAACATGCAATTGAACATAAAAAAAAGTTAGCCAAAAATAGATAACACTGCTTTCTGTTTCAATATTTAAGTCAAATCACATTCACTTTCCTCTGTATCACAGTACCTACGACTATTGACTTTAGTCTACTCAATGAATACTATTAATACCAACATGAAACCCAAGGCTGGTGGGACCAACAAGCACAATTTGCATGGGGCCTGTCGAATTGATAAAGGTCAGCAATCTAAAGAAGCAAAGTTGGTCCTTTTGATGTTTTGGGGAACTGGTACTCTTTGCTTTATAAGGACTTTATTTATTCAGCTTTAGAGTAACATGAATAGTAATATAATTTGATATATTACTATACCAATTTAAGAAAATAATTACTATTTGTGTTACTCTAAAGCTGAGAAAATAGTAAAATTTTCTATTTAGAACTTGCTTTCATTTTTCAAGCCCTAATTTACAATAACAAAGTCTGAACTCAATAAATTCTGCAACAAAGCCAATGGCTTTAAAAAATGTTTGAAGACCTTGTAGACTTCTTTTAATCCTCAAATAAGAAGGGCTTTCTCACCATAAGAGTTTTACCCATGCTATGATCTATGAAAGATGCTTCATTCCAAAAATTTCCACTGTTATAGAATAATACTGGGCTGACAACTTATAAAAGTACTGTGAAAATTAAAGAAAAGAAATGACAAGCTCAGAGCTCTAAATTAGCCCTTCTCATTCAGATTTCTATAAGAGAATTAATCCTTAAATCCCCAATGCATCCACAGTATGTAATGAATTAACTTCTCTCCTATGCATCCAGAATAGTATTATGCATGCATCATCCTTAAAAATATTCATAAAACAGTAACTTAAATCATTTTCTGAAGAGCTTAATTCTTTCATATAACCCAGTTAAAAAGACGCTCTAAATTCTTGGCTGAAGACATGCATTAAAAACCAAGTACTTTTGATCATGTTAAAACTCTCATTTATTGCAGAGTAATCCTGAAATCGAAATACCCCATTAATATATGTGCTTAAACAGAAACTGAATAATTTATTTGTGGTGAAAATTTTTAAAAAATTGTTGACTGTGGTAAAAGGTTGGAAAAGATGTCCTTTAAGATGTTTCCTAAAGCAAAGTTCTATGATAGCTAAAGTCATTACTTACTGAACACTTACCATGTGCCAGACACTTTTAAGTGCTTTGCATATGAACCTCATTTGAAGCTCACTGTCAGTTCTAGGATGTGATTGCTATGGCTATTAGACCCATTTTATAGGTGGGGAAACTGAGGTATAGAGGGATTAGTTAACTTAGTCAAGACCACATAGCTAATAAGTGGCAGATACAGGATAAGATGTTAGCAAACTGTCTCCAGGGACCATACCTCTTAACCACTAAGGAATATTGGTTTCTCAGGTTGTATATGTTACATGGTCTGCTCTAATACTCAAATATTTATATTCTAATCTTGCAGTTTTCAATATCTCCGTGATACTTACATATTACTATACCTCCCAAGCCTTGTTTTCCTCAGTTGATTCAGTCTCTTATGGTGAAGTTAGTCTCTAAGTACATTTTCAATTTTAGCTCCTTAAAATTTAATTAACATAAAAGTCTGTGCACGTGGTTGAACTCAGATTTCAGGTAGAAAGGGGTTCCTTGGGATATGGAAGGAAAACTGCAATTTAAACCTTTTATTCTCATAAGATACTTGTATTGAAATAAATGTGTGAACATGAACTATATGTTATATATCTTTGCAACTAACTGTGGCCATACCCTGCAACCCATTAAGTGTTTAATATGCACGTTCTCAATCATAAATATTTAATATCCATTTGTTGATAATGAATAGTTAGATGGACTGTTAAATCAGTTAATGAAAATTTGCTCTTTGGCCAAGATCATTTAATATCAGTGCGAGAAAAGAAGTCCAAATAACTCTGAATTCTAGGATTTCTGATTCTTCTGCATTATCACAACCAAACCATTGTCTTGAGAGAGTAAAGAATAAGGGCTATGCATGTTACGATGTTACAGATCTGCCCACATCAGTGCCCGCCGTGAGCACTGGTGCTGTGTTATCAAGAATTTAAAGGTAAGACACTGCATCTATGTAGGTAAAATGTTAGACTCTACTCAGAGGACTATTGGTTTGCAGGGGTTTAAGTATTACTCTGTTTTCGGATATTGGTAATAGTTATCTAGTTGATCCCTGGAGAATTAAATAAAGCAATGCTGGAGATGTTCTGTTTAATTATTGTCTTAAAATCTAGTTTTATACTTGTTTTGAAGTGGAAATGCAAAATTTAGCCTGAAGACATATATATTTAATTTTAATTTTTCAGACAGGCTTGGTGTTTGTAGATTGTGATTGTTTTTGAATAGTGAGTAAGCTTTATAATACAGTATTTTCTCCCCATTCAAATTCTGAGAATATATGTTGGCACTACCTAAGATAGTCATGTTTAATTAGTAATAGGATTAATTGGATGTTTGTATTATGCAGGGTGTAGTCAGGAGATAGAAATCATACTAATAATTGAACAGAAAAATTTATATAAAGAATTATCAATATGGTTGAACATGGTAATTAATATAAATGGACATTTTTGGTTCAATGCTTATAGAGAAATATGAATATGTACACAAGATAGTATTATTTATCTGTTAATTAGGATATTTTTAAACTTTATTAGGATAGTAAAGTCAATATAATATAGAAATTATTCTATTTCATATACTGATATACTAATTATATTTTAAGGCTTTAGTTAAGTTTATCATGAATTTTTATATTTAAATATCATTGTATGTGTAAATGCGTACATAGAAACATGTTAATAAATTCTTTACTTCAAAATTTTACATAAATAACACGAGTGAAATTAGAATTTATCCTTTTTTCTGTAACATAACTTTTTCTGTGCTAAGATCATAGATATTCTTTTTTTCAGCAATCTGTTCTGTTAACATTGCTGTTGATGTATTTTAATTCAAATTTCTTTTGTTAATGTTAAAAGTTCCTATTAATCTTTGCTTCTTGTTGCCCTGTGTTCACAAAACACAGTATTGTATTTACATATTGTTTCTTTTGTCAATACTCAATTTTGCTTTCTTCAAATTTAGTTTCCAAATTAGAAATAATAGAATTGTAAAGATATCTTTTTATGTATAATCAATTTTCAGGTTTCTTTGAAAGGCCTCAAAGTAACACATTTGATCCTTTATTTTATTCAAAGAAATGAGGAGAGAATAGTAAAAATAATCAAGTTTGTTTGTCAGTCTTCAAAATTTGATTATTTTACAGCAACTATGACAATACATTTGTCTAACAAGCTTATGTCGAAAGAAAAAAATGATGATTCTAGAAAAAAGTACATCTTTTTAAATTTGTTACACATAAGTTAAATAATAGTCACATAAATATGTTTCCATGAGTACATACTTTTCAGATTAAAAGAAGCATACTCACGCTTAAGCACAAAGACTGGCATAATAATCGTTTACAAAAGATTTTGCTTTTAAGAGTCTAGATTTTAAAACTCTTGCCAATTAGGGGCACTCTTGCTACACTTTATGGGATAAATTAATGACCTTATAGTTACCCCGAAGTTCTCATACCATTTCTCTCCTCTTCACATATCACAATCCACCACTCTAACATGCCGAACCCAGGAGCACTCCTTCTGCCACTAAAGAAAAGGAAATCCCTCAGTGGTTTAAGCTCTGTAAGAAAATTATTTTGGTTTTACACATGGCTTTTTAGAGTCCCTTGGATAATCCTGATTTAATTTTGTTTTATAATTGTTTACACTTAAAAAAAAAACTTGAAATTATCAAGCAGGCTGTACAATTACAAATTTAAATTCAATCCTGGAACATGATAATCTCCCTGAATTTAAATCAGTCTGTAACAGAGAGAACTGTCTGAAAAAGGGAAAAATGTTTTACCAGCTGTCTCATTAAACAAACCCCGACACATACTCTCTTCCGAGGTCAGACGGGATCGGGCGCGCTCAGGGCGGTGCGGCCGCAGACACACACACTCTTTTTGAGACTTAAAACCTGCATCCTTGCCCTGGAGGCCAGTAATCAGAAGGGCAGGGAAATGTTCTTTGTTTTTTTGTACCACAGGTGATGGACTATGGAACTGTCTGGGCAGAGGTCAAGAGATTCTCTTTGTTGGAGATGGGGGAGATGAGGTTGATCAGGACCAACAACAGCAATAGCCCCAAGCTGAAAACTACCTCTTTAAATTTCTGTATTTCTGCTTATAGGTAGGACAATGGAACTTTAAGACACAAGTCTGACATTCTCCTAATTTGCCGGCAAATTAATAAACTTCTCTTTGTCCTTGTTCTTCTGAAGCAGCCTCCAGGACAAGTGCCGAACTGTCGGTAACAAGTTCACTTGACTGAGTGATTTGTCCTTGTCTGTGCTTTCCGTGTAAAAAGAAATACCAACATTTATACAAATAATATGTATGTTTTATTAATGGTATGCTTGGTCATTATTTGCTGATTTTGAGAACTACCTTTCACTGAGAATGTTATTAAATACTCTATAAGCAGATACAGCTCTTCTCCACAGCATGTTATAGTCAAAGACAAAGAAAGAATTAGATGCAACAGAAAAGCATCTAATCACTTCTAAGGGAACTCCTATCAGTCTAATAGCAGATTTCTCAGCAGAAACCTTACAAGCCAGGAAAGAATGAGATGATATATTTAAAGTACTAGAAGAAAAAACTGCCAGGCAAGTTATCCTTTCTTAAATGAAGGAGAAATAAAGACTTTCTCAGGTAAGCAAAAACTGAGGGAGTTCATCACCATTAGATTGGCCCTACAAGAAATGCTTTAAGGGCTTTCTACACATGGAAGCAAAATGACTATGTCTACCATCATGAAAACACATGAAAGTATAAAACCCACTGGTAGAACAAACACACAAATAAGGAAGAGAAAGGACTCATGTTACCTCTACAGAAAACTGCTAAACCACAATGATAAATAGTAAGACAGAAAGAAAGGAACACAGGATACATGAAACAACCAATAACAATTATTAAATTACAGAAATAAGTCCTTGGATATCAATGATAACCTTGAATGTAAACGAATTAAACTTTTTACTTAAAAGCTATAGACTGGCTGAATGAATTTTAAAAAACATGACCCAAATACATGCTGCCAACAAGAAACTCAATTTACCTGTAAAGACATATATAGACTGAAAATAAAAGGATGGAAAAAGATATTCCATGCAAATGGAAACCAAAAGCAAACAGGAGTAGCTATGCTTATATCAGAAAAAACAAACTTTAAGTCAAAAACAGAAAAAGAGGCTTGATGTGGTAGCTCATGCCTGTAATCCTAGCACTTTGGGAGGCTGAGGTAGGAGGATCAGTTGAGGCCAGGCCTGGGCAACAGAAAGACACCATCTCTACAAAAAATTTTAAAAACTAGATAGGTGTGGTGGCCCATGCCTGTGGTCCCAGCTACTCAGGAGGCTGAGGTGGGATCACTTCAGCCCAGGAGTTGGAGATTGCAGTAAGCTATGATCACGCCACTGTGCTCTAACCCAAGAAATGGAGCAAGACCTTGTCTCAAAGAAAAGAACAGAAAAAAGAGACAAAGAATATCATTATATAATAATAAAGAGATCAATTCAGCAAGAGGATATAATAATTCTAAACATACCTGCACCCAGCACTGGAGCACCCAGATATATGTAGCAAATATTATTAGATCTACAGGGAGACATATACTCCAAAACAATAATAGTTGGGAACTTCAACACCCCACTGTCAGCATTACACAGATCATCTAGACAGAAAATTATCAAAGAAACATTGGATTTAAACTGCACTTTAGGCCAAATGGACCTAATAGACATTTACATGTCATTTCATCCAACACCTGCAATACACACATTCTTTTCATCAACACATGGAACATTCTCCAGAATAGACCATATGTTAGGCTACAAAATAAGTCTCAACAAATTTTAATAGCAGAAATCATATCAAGTATCTTCTCAGACCACAATGGAATAAAACAAGAATTAATAACAAAATAAACTTTAGAAACTGAATGTATATAAGAAAATCAAACAACATGCTACTGAATGACTATTGGGTCAATGAAGAAATTGAGAAAATTAAAACATTTCTTGAAACAAATGAAAATTGAGCACAACATACCAAAACCTATAGAATACCACAAAAGCTGTGCTAAGAGGGGATTTTATTGCAATCAATGCCTACATTGAAAAGTAGAGAGATTCCAAATAAACAGCCTAAGGATGCACCTCAAGAAACTACAAAAGCAAGAACAAACCAAACTCAAAATAGGAGGAAAGGAAATAATACAGATGAGAGCAGAACTAAATAAAATGGAGACTAAAAAAATACAAAGGGTCAACAACAAAAAGTTGTTTTTTTGAAAAAATAATCAAAATCAATAAACCGCTAGCTATCCTAACCAAGAAATAGAGATGACTCAAATAAACAAAATCAGAAATGAAAAAGAGACATTACAACTGACACCACAGAAACATAAAAGATCAGAGATTATTGTAAACAGCTATACACTAACAAACTGGAAAACCTAGAGAAAATGGATAAATTCCTGAACACATACAGCCTACCAAGATTGAATCAGGAAGAAACAGAATACCTGAACAGACTCACAATGAGTAACAAGATTGAATCAGTAATGAAAAATCTACCAACAAAGAAAAGTCCAGGATGGTTTTGCTGTTTTTACTTCGCTGCTTGCTGACTTCATCACTATTCCTTATGGGACTCAAACACGTAGGAGCAGGAGGAGTAATTGGCTCTAACTAGCTGGCTTTGTTGTGAAAATGACAAAAATCCAGGTGTTTTTTGTTTTTTGGTTTCTCCAGAAACACTTTCCAATGCACAGAAAATACAGTACGCAGAGATATTTTTATGGCATCTGTAATTACATATATACTTATTTTAAGAGGAACTATGTTTCTTTCTTCATAGAAACCAACTCACAGCAACGAAATGTCAACTGAGTTTATCAGTCATTTTCTTCTAGTGTCATTGTCTCTCAGGACTCAAGCACCCCAAAAGTATGTTATTGGAGAGTTACTATATGCAAGTAGAACCAAAAAGAAGCAATTCTTTTTATACCTGGAAAGAAAGCCAAATATTCCCAAATGCAATTGCCTCATTTCACATGTGGGAGTTACTCATGGAGAACTTGAGTAAATTCAGATAATTAATCAGTCCCAGAGTCAGGACTAGAACCCAGTCCTGTTTCAGTGTTTCTTCCACTTTCCGGCATGCCTATTTGAACGTTCATTACTCATCTGTATTGCAAATTTTCTCAGTGATTCCTTCCCTCTCCTATTTTTACACATTTCTCCTCCTAGAGACAGCAATTGAGGATGCTGTGTTATAAAATACTTGTTTCTGGCTGCTGCTTTCATTGCAGGAGGAGGTTCTTACATAAACTCAAAAGTGGGACTGTTGCCATCTTGTGACCATAAGACACAACTGCAGCTTTAAAAGCGCAGTGTTTGTGGGGGGCGGAATTTCACATTTACAAAATGATTCAAGAATAGTTCAATGAACATTTTTTATTGAAAATGGATAGATTGATATTCTCTACCAAGTTTACCTGGTTGCACAGGCAAGTTTTCTCTATGCGACCAGTGGGGTATTAAAGACATCTCAATAAACTTGTTTCTTGACTTTCCTGAGTCTGAGATATTGCATGCACATCTTGGTGTTCCATGTTCAGAGAAAAAGCATGTCCTGTGTGACTGAAAGAGGACCCTGACAGATGTACATGGACCTCCATAATATTTGCCTGTGCTTTCTTTCTCCTGCAGTATCAGATCATTTGCCTTTATGAAAACTTCATTTGAGTAAACTTTGGGGAGGTCTTTTATTTTTCCTTTCACATGTACGAGCCTATGCAATTGCTGAAAGTTTATTTTCTTTCTTTCTTTCTTTCTTTCTTTCTTTCTTTCTTTCTTTCTTTCTTTCTTTCTTTCTTTCTTTCTTTCTTTCTTTCTTTCTTTCTTTCTTTCTTTCCTTCCTTCCTTCCTTCCTTCCTTCCTTCCTTCCTTCCTCCCTCCCTCCCTTCCTTCCTTCCTTCCTTTCTTTCTTTCTTTCTTTCCTTTCTTTCTCAGAGTCTTGCTCTGTTGCCTGGGCTAGAGTGCCGTGGCATCAGCCTAGCTCACAGCAACCTCAAACTCCTGGGTTCAAGCGATCCTCCTGCCTCAGCCTCCCGAGTAGCTGGGACTACAGGCATGAGCCACCACGCCTGGCTAATTTTTTCTATTTCCAGTAGAGACAGGGTCTCGCTCTTGCCCAGGCTGGTCTTGAACTCCTGAGCTTGAGTGATCCTCCTGCCTCAGATTTACAGAGTGCTAGAATTACAGGCATGAGCCACCATGCCCAGCCGCTGAAGGTTTCTTAATAGTTTTATTATAGGAAGAATATAGCAGGACCAAAGTTGTAATTGGGAAAGAAGCAGCAGTCACCGGTAGAGGGAGATATTTGGTTATTTTTGCAGTTTGCACAGTGTTCTGATTTATGTCTGTACTTTGATATGATTAAGGTGTAGCCTTGCTTTTGTCTCACTCCATCATAGTCTCAGAGTGACCTTGTGTGATGTTTATATTCTGTGAAATTATTATGTTCAGCAGGGAACATCAGCTAAGAACTCTCAAATGTGTTGTTTTTTTTTCTCATTCCCCCTGTTGTGGGTTAAAGGCAGATGAATTCAAGCCACAAGACATTAATCTGTGATACTCAGATCTTCATCATTGCTGAAATTCTGTGAATTAGGAGATTTTGCAAAAAATGTTGTTTGTAATTGGACTAGATAGAGTTAGTCTTTCATGATACTTTTGTCACAAGAACAAGACAAGCTGTCGAATCATGTAATGTGATGATGTCTGTGCAATAGCACCTAAGACTTTGGACAAGATGCAAACAGCCAACTGCAACACAGACACCTACCTGCAAAGTTGTTTTAGTCCTCGCAATAGACCTCGAAGCTGGGGACCTAGATATCTACACCCAGACCATTAAAACATCTCGGCATATTTCTGGGACTATTTCAGAGAGTCAGATGGCTTTTCCTTTTAGCTTATGTCATGGTCTATTTACTTGACTATTTGTATTTATGAAGTGCCAAAACAAGTGCTTGCTATAGCACAAACACTCCCTTGGGAGTTCCTTAAGAGGAAATAAAGAACTGTATCAAATTCAGCTAATGGATTTTAAACGGTCTGTTGAGTTTCCAGAGCAGGAGCAATGTCCACATAAGAAGCAGCATTGCCACCCAACCAGGTTCATTTGCTCGCTGCTCAAGAAGCAGCCAATATGCTGAGTCAGCAGGTTTTATGGCTAAGAAAGTCTCTTTATTCTGCATAGCGATAAGCGGGGACACAGGAAAAATTTCTCAAATCCACCTCCTCGAGAAATTGGGAGACAGGGTTCTTTTTTTCCTCTCTCTCTCTGTCTCTCTCTCTCTCTCTCTTTTTTTTTTTTTTTTTTTTTACCATGTTGAATGCCTTTTTATTTTTTTTTTTAATTCAGGATGTCATGGGGGTACAAATATTTTGGTTACATGAAATGCATTTGCCTCACTCAAGCCCAGGCTACAAGCGAGACCTTCCCCCAGTGTGCCCCGTTTCCATTAGCTGTGGGTTTACCCCCAACCCCTCTACCCTCTATCCCCCCACCACACCGCCTGATTGGCGCCCAGTGAGTATTACTACCATGTGAACACCTTAGTGTTGATCAATTAGTACCAATTTCATGGCAAGTACGTATATGGTGCATGTTTTTCCATCCTTGTGATACCTCACTTTGAAGGATGGGCTCAATCTCTATCCAGGATAATATAAGAGGTGTTAGTTAACCATTGTTTTTTGTAGTTGAGTAGTATTCCATGCTATCTATACATATGCCATATTTCATTAATCCACTCATGTATTGATGGGCATCTGGGTTGTTTCCACATCTTTGCAATTGTAAATTGTGCTGCTATAAACATTTGAGTGCAGATGTCTTTATTACAGAATGTCTTTTTTTCCTTCGGATAGATGCCTAGTAGTGGGATTGTTGGATCAAATGGTATTTCTATTTTCAGCTCTTTGAGGTATCTCTGAATTACTTTCCACAGGGTTTGTACTAATTTGCAGTCCCACCAGCAGTGTAAGAGTGTTCCAGTCTCCACATCCATGCCAGCATTTGTTATTGTGGGACTTTTCGACAAAGGCCATTCTCATTGGAGTTAGGTGATATCACATTGTAGTTTTGATTTGCATTTTCCTAATGATTAGAGACGTTGAGCACTGTTTAATATATTTGCTGGCCATTACTCTGTCTTCTTTTGAAAAGTGTCTGTTCATGTCCTTTGTCCATTTATTGATGGGGTTGTTTGATTTTTTTCTTGTTGATTTTCTTAAGTTCTATACAGATTCTTGTTATCAGCCCTTTATCGGATGTATAGAAAGCAAATATTTTCTCCCATTCTGTGGGTTGTCTATTTGCTCTAAGGACAGTTTCCTTGGCTGTGCAGAAGCTTTTTTATTTTATCAGGTCCCATTTGTTTATTTTTGTTGCAGCTGTGATTGCTTTGGGGATCTTCTTCATAAATTCTTTGCCTAGGCTGATGTCTATAGGAGTCTTCCCCACATTTTCTTCCAGAATTCTTAAGGTTTCATGCCTTAGGTTTAAGTCTGTTATCCAAAGTGAGTTGATTTTTGTGAGAGTTGAGAGGTGGGGATCCAGTTTCAATCTTCTGGATGTGGATATCCAGTTTTCCCAGCAACATTTATTGAATAGAGATTCTTTTCCCCAACGTAAATCTTTGTCTGCTTTGTTGAAGATTAGATGACAATATGAGAATGGTTTTATATCTGGGATCTCCATCCTATTCCACAGGTCTATATCTCTGTTCTTGTGCCAGGACCATGCTGTTATGGTTACTATAGCCTTGTAGTAAAGCTTGAAGTCTGGCAGACCAATGCCTCCCAATTTGTTCTTTTTGCTTAAGATTGCTCTGGCTATACAAGGTCTTCTCTGATTCCAGATGAAGCATAGAATTATTTTTTTCTAAATCTGTAAAGAATGATGGTGGAATTTTGATAGGGACTGCATTAATTCTGTAGATCACTTTAGGTAGAATGAACATTTTAACAATATTGATTCTACCAATCCATGAGCATGGTAGGGATTTCCATCTGTGCACATCGTCTACAATTTCTTTTCTCAGTGTTTCGTAGTTCTCCCTATAAATATCTCTCACCTCCTTCATTAGATATATTCCTAAATATTTAATTTTCTTTGATGCTATTGTGAAAGGTATTGCACCTTTGCTTTGATTTTTGGCTTTACTGTTATTGGCATATATGAATGCCACTAATTTGTGTGCATTGATTTTGTATCTTGAGAATTTACTGAATTGGTTTATCAATTCCAGAAGTCTCTTGGCCGAATCCTTGGGATTTTCTAGGTATAATAGCATACCATTAGTAAATAGTGAGAGTTTGACCTCTTCTGCCCCCATTCGGACACACTTAATTACCTTCTCTTGTCTGATTGCTCTTGCAAGGACTTCCAGCACTATGTTGACTAGAAGTGGAGATAGTGGGCAACCTTGTTTGGTTCCAGTTCTAAGTGGGAATGCTTTCAATTTTTCCCCATTCAATATGATATTGGCTGTGGGTTTATCATATATGGCCTTAATAATTTTAAGGAATGTCCCATCTATTCCTATTTTGTTGAGGGTTTTTATCGTAAATGTGTGCTGGATTTTATCAAATGCTTTTTCTGTATCTATTGAGATAATCATGTGGTATTTGTTCTTGCTTTTATTTATGTGGTGAATTACATTTATAGATTTGCATATGTTGAACCAGCCTTGCATCCCTGGGATAAAGCCCACCTGGTCATGGTGAATTATTTTTTTGATGTGCTGATAGATTCGGTTTGCTAGCATTTGGTTGAGAATTTTTGAATCTATATTGATGAGGGATATTTGTTTGTAGTTTTCTTTTTTTGCTACATCCTTTCCTAGCTTTGGTATCAAGGTGATATTAGCTTCGTAGAATGAGTTGGGGAGGATACCATCCTTCTCAATGTTTTGGAATAATTTCTGCAGTATAGGTATGAGTTCTTCTTTGTATGTTTGGTAAAATTCACGTGTGAACTCATCTGGTCTAGGACTTTTTTTTTAGGAAGATTTTTTATTGCTGCTCCAATTTCTGCGCTTGATATTGGTCTGCTCAGGAGTTCTATTTTCTCCTGATTGAGCTCAGGGAGGTTGTATGTTTCAAAGATTCTGTCCATTTCCTCCACATTTTGTACCTTTTGGGTATATAGATTTTTATAGTGTGGAAAGATAAAGTTTTGCATTTCCATGATGTCTGTAGTGACCTCTCCTTTTTCATTCGTGATTGAGTTTATTAAAATCCTTTCCTTTCTAGTTCTTGTCAATCTAGCAAGAGAGCTGTCAATTTTGTTTATCTTTTTGAAAAACCAACTTTTGGTTTTATTGGTCTTCTGTATAGTTCTTTTGTTCTCAATATCACTTAGTTCTGCTCTAATCTCAGTTATTTTCTTTCTTCTGCTAGGTTTAGAATTAATTTGCTCTTCCCTTTCCAATTCCTTGAGACAGTTTATTAGTTTGTTGATTTGTGAGCTTTCTGTCTTTTTGATGTGAGCATTTAATGCAATTAGTTTTCCTCTCAGGAATGCTTTTGCTGTATTCCACAGGTTTTGATAGCTTATGTCCCCATTATCATTTGATTCAAAGAATTTTTTGATCCTAACTGATTCTCTTCCTTGACCCAGTAGTCATTCAGCAATAGATTGTTTAATTTCCATGACTTTGTGAAGTGGTCAGCATTACTGTTGGAATTGATCTCTAGTTTTATACCTTTATGGTCTGTGAAGATACATGGTACAATTTCTATTTTTTTAAATTTGTTGAGGTCTGATTTGTGGCCTAGGATGTGGTCAATTTTGGAGAAAGTTCCATGGGCTGATGAGAAGAATGTATATTCAGCTTTATTTGGGTGGAATGTTCTGTAGATGTCTGTTAGGCTCATTTGTTCTAAAGTTCTGTTTAAATACATTATTACTTTGCTTATTTTTTGTTTGGAGGATCTGTCCATTTCAGACAGTGGGGTGTTGAAATCCCCAGCTACTATGGCATTACTGTTTATCATGCTATTTAGTTCATACAGGGTTTGCTTTATATATCTGGGTGACCCTGTGTTGGGTGCATAGATATTAAGAATTGTTAAATATTCTTGTTGGATTTTTCCTTTCACCATTATATAGTGACCATCTTTGTCTTTCTTTACTTTTGCTATTTTAAAATTTATGCCATCTGAAATCAGAATTGCTACCCCTGCTGTCTTTCGGTTTCCATTTGCCTGGAAATTTTTTTTCCAACCCTTGACCTTGAGTCTGAGAGCGTCTTTGTGAGTTAGATGCATTTTGTGGAGACAGGAGATACTTGGCTTATAATTTTTTATCCACTTAGCCAGTCTATGTCTCTTCAAAGGACAATTCAAGCCATTCACATTTATTGAGAGAATTGATATTTGGGGTAGATTTCTGTTCATATTGTTGGGTAAGTTCTTATTGTTTTGTTTTACCTCTCAAGCCATTGTGGAATCTAGATTCTGGACTTTAACTCTTGAGTGTTTTTAATTTGGTGGGTGTCTATTGCACTGTTCAGTGTATAATACAGGTCTGAGTACTTCTTGCAGAGCAGGTCTGGACTTCACAAATTCCGTCAGTGATTGCTTGTCTGGGACAGTCTTTATTTCTCCCTCATAGATGAAGCTGTTTTTCTGGGTAAAGAATTCTAGGTTGGCCATTATTCTGTTTAAGAAGATTGAGGATGGGTCCTCAGTCCCTTCTGGCTTGTAGGGTTTCATTTGAGAAGTCTGAAGGTAGTCTGATAGGTGTTCCTTTATAGGTTACCTGATGTTTTTGTCTTACTGTGCAAAGGATTTCCTCTTTCATGTTTATTTTGGCCAGTCTGATAATTATGTGACGTGGTGTTTGCCTCTTCACATTGAGTCTCCCAGGAGTTCTGTGTGCTCCTTGTATCTGGATATCTAGGTTTCTGGCCAGGCCAGGGAGGTTTTCCTCCAGTATTCCAAGAAATAGATTTTCTAGCCCTTGTGTATTTTCTTCTTCTCTCTCCAGGATGCCTATAATTCTTACATTTGGTTTCTCTTCATAATCCCACACTTCCTGTATGTTCTGTTCTTGTATGTTCTTGCTTCTGTGTTCTTTTTCTTCATCTGATTTGTTTAGCACATAGGCATTATCTTCAATCTCTGAGATTCTCTTCTCTGTGTGATCCGTTCTATATTTAAGGCTTTCCACTGTGTTTTGAAGTTCCTTGAATGCCTCTTTCATTTCTAGGATTTCTATTTGGTTTTTTTGTAATATTTCAATTTCTTTAGAGAATTTTTCAATCATTCCCTATATTGTTCTCGTGGTTTCTTTGTGTTGGGTTTCTATTTTCTCTTCAATTCCATTGAGTTTCCTTACAGTCCATATTTGGAATTCTTCCTCTGTCAATTTAATCACTTCATTTAAATTAGTATCTGATTTTGAGGGTCTCATGATTTCTTTTGGAGGTGACTTTTCTCTCTGCTCTTTCATATTTCCTGTGTTCTTTCTCTGGTTCTTTTTTTTTTTTTTTTTTTTAGACAAAGTCTCACTCTGTTCTCTGGGCTAGAGTGCCATGGTGTCAGCCTAGCTCGCAGCAACTTCAAACTCCTTGGCTCAAGCAATCCTACTGCCTCAGCCTCCCAAGTAGCTGGGACAGCAGGCATGCACCATCATGCCCGGCTAATTTTATATATATATATATATTTTTAGTTGTCCAACTAATTTCTTTCTATTTTTTTAGTAGAGACAGGGTCTTACTCTTGCTCAGGCTGGTCTTGAACTCCTGAGCTCAAACGATCTGTCCGCCTTGGCCTCCCAGAGTGCTAGGATTACAGGCATGAGCCACCATGCCCAGCCTTTTGTCTGGTTCTTTATCATCAGGGTAATATATTGAGAACTGGGACTGCTAGGACTGGTTTGTTTTCCAACCCTTGACCAAGGGATGTTCCTTGACAGTGCTGGGGGAGGCATGTTGGTCTCTTATGGAATGGATAAACAAAACATGGTGTGTGTGTATACACACACATACACACATACCTCATGGAAGATTATTCAGTCTTGAAAAAGAAAGAGATTCTGATAGATACTACAGTATGGATGAATCTTGAAAACGCTGGGCTAAGTGAAATAAGCCAGACACAATAGGACAAATGTTGTATGATTCCACTTACGTAAGGAACCTAGAATAGGAAAATTCAAAGAGACAAAAAGTATAGTGAGGATGCCAGGTGCTGGAGGGAAGGGGGAATGAGGAGTTATTGCTTAACAAATACAGAGTTTCTGTTTCAGATGATGAACAAGTTCTGAAAATGGATAGTGGCGATGGTTGCACAACTTTGTGAATGCATTTAATCCTACTGAATTGTACACTTAAAAATGGTTAAAGTGGTAAATTTTATGGTAGGTATATTTTACCACAATAAAAATTAAAAAATCTTAAAAAACAGAGTGGTCTTTTTTATCTGCACCAAATCCCTGATTGACATACAAGTCAACCAGTTTTTCGGCAAGTTGGGTTACCATTGACCTGTTGTCTTCACCTCTTTTTTTTTTTTTTTTTTTTTATTTTTATTTATTTATTTATTTTTTTATTGTTTGTTGTTTATAGGGGTACAGGTGTTTAGGTTACGTATGATGCCCTTGCCCCCCCTTCCCCCCCAAGTCCCAGTCCCAAGCATGTCCATCTCTCGGAGTGTCTTCACCTCTTGCTAGTAGAGATTAGTGAGTTTTTTCCCCCAGCTTAAGCTCCCATGTGGTGAATTGCACCTGTGTTTATAACTCCACTGCCCTCTTATATCTTGAGATGAATGGCACTGTGTTAAGCTATGGGGTTACCATCTCTGCCATTGGTTGTAGATTGTATGGAGGAGCCAGTTATTGAGGTAACCTGATGCCTCTGTGTTGGTTTCTGGTCCCCGGGTGAGGAATACTAATGCCCCTATCTTTAGGAAGGATCTTGCCCTCCCAAGGGTTACTTGTACCCTATTCCCCCTTAAAGTGGTGGTAGGAGCAAGGTAGATCGCAGTTACTGCCAACCAGCCTGTATGTGTGTGCTTCTATGGTTGCTTGATCTGCCGCTAGGGGGAGCCACTAATATGTTATTCAGGGTTCTTCCACCACACTTGGGAGGCTGCTCCTGATGGGAGAGGTTACTTGGTACACCTGCTGTGACCTCTGGCCAGAATTTTCCTTCCCTGACCTCAAACCCCACTGTTGGCAGTAGCCCAGATGTGGAGGGCAGGCCCCAGATTTATGATCTTACTAGTTTACCTAAGCTGTTCTGACAGGCCAAATCACTGGGCTGTCAACTATTGATCTGTACCAAGGCCCTGCAGATTCACACCAGTCACACAGGGAAAATGGCTTTTCTTGCCTCTTCCTACCTCTAGGGGTGGAGCCCACCACTTTCGGTGCCAAAGTCGCTGCACTACAGGGAGGGATAATGCCTGAGACCACCTAGCACCCCAGTGCCTGGGAATCCCACAGGTGGTAGCCTCCTGTAACTGGGGAAGCACTCAAAATTTGCCCATGTAAACAGGCCCGGCTAGCTGACAATAGGTCACATAAGAGCAGAGCCTCTCGCAAGAGTCCCCGGGCTGGAGGTAGGATGCTGCCTGAAACCATAACGTGCCACAGCATCTGGGTTGTGGACCCCCAAAATTGTGGCTGCCCACCCACAGAGTGCTAGTGCTGGGGGTGACTCTTCAGGAGTTGGTGGATGCTGGATTGGGGAGCTGAGTCAACAGGATGCCCATTGTCTCTTGTGTGTTGCCCTCCCACAATCTCATACCTGTCCAGCAGGAGGTCTTACACTTCCTGACCCACCCTGAGCTGGCCTAGTCACTCACAGCAGTTTCCAGGATAGAGTCCCCTTTTTAGTGTTCACCTCTGTTGTTCTGGTCCCACTGACAGCCAGAGGCGAGGTGCCTGTCTCCTAACTCCCTCAAGCAGTAGCTCAGATGAGTCCATCCCTCGCCCAGTGCAGTCCTAGCACAGAGCTCCAGGGAGTCCAAGATGCCTCCCACTATTGTCTCCTCTCCACAAAGTCCAACGTCTCCTGCTGCAATTTTGCACCAACTTCAGGCAGGTCCCTGTCTGAGTGAGTGTGGAGGTCAGTGCGGAAGCAGGACCTTCTTCTGTGGGTCAGATCCCACTGCACTCACTGGTGGGCAGACGCAGCCATCCCATGCTCTATTCTCTATTGTTTATCTTGCACCCTCCAGACTTTGCGATCCTATCTCCCATTCACCTTTTATTTTTCCTGTATTGTGTGTCCCGCACCATTTCTCTGTAGTTTCACAATGCTGTTCTGGTGGGGGAGTGATCCACTTGTGCGTAGCAGACCGAGTTCTTCACCTCTTTCTCTGGGAACAGGGAGCCAGGATGTCACCTTTACTCTGCCATTTTTCGTCCTTCAGGAGACAGGGTTTTTAAGGATAGTTTGGCAGGCAAGGGATTAGGCAATTAGGTCTGTTAACAGGGGCAAATTATAGCAATGTAGAAATCATCTACTTGCATTGCTCCAGTCCCTTGGGTCACAATTCCAGTTGAGTTGCTGATCTGGGTGGGCCAATCAATCCACTGGAGTGTGGGGCCTGGAAGGTATCCTAAAAACTACCTTTAGGTTTCAAAAAGGTGATGTTATCTATGGAGAAAGTTAAGTATCTTTATGACAACCAGCTGCATGGCTCCAGAGTGGCAATTATAGGGGACAGTTACTAATTATTATCATTGTTTTTAGCTAGGCCTGTGCATTATTTTTAGCTAGGCCCTTACCACAGTTCTTGCCTTGCACACTGTTATTGAATGGTAGTTTCAGAAATACCCCAGAAGGACACAGCCCCCACTGGTAGTATAAGTATCCTTCATTTTAACAGGAGTGAGTTGATCATTGATGCTCAAGGGGCTCAGAAAATTTCACCCAAAATATGACTCCTTGGTATAAATAATATTTTGAATTAAAGGCCATTGAAGATCAAAAAGCATTGGGAGAGGGTTTTCCCTCTACCTACATAAACCAGACCGACTGATCAAAATATCAAAAGAACAATTGACTTCTTTTCCTCTCCTGTTATCTCAATATACTGCAGGGAAGAAGATCAAAAATGCAACTAGACCTGGCCCAAATAATTTAAATACAACACCTGTTTCTCAGGTTAATTTAATTTGCAAAGAGAATCATTTACAAGTCAATCTGTTTCCCCCATCCATTTAACCTCCCAGGCATCCATTTATTGTCCCTAAACAGGATTACCTCATCTCCTCATCTCCTTATCTCATTCTCCCCTCCAAAAGGACAGGTATAAAAATATCTGCACTTCGTTGGGATATTGGGTAATCACTCTGTGATTCTTCCCATGTGCATGGCAAATAAACCTTTCTCTTATTAATCATCCTTAATTGTGAGCTGATCTTTCAGCAAAGTTTTTGGGGAAAGGGCAATTTTCCCCTCACTTCTACAGTGCCTCAGGTGGTCAGATTTTCTGAGTAGTGTCAGATAATTCCTGCAAACCAGGCTGCAGTGTTTCTGAAAGAATAGAAGGCAGACTACTAAAGCAATGACAGTCTTGAAATTAGTACTCACTTCCAATGGGCTGGATATAGCAGATAAGGATATAATGACTTCAATAGAAGTTTTGGTTGAGTGGGGTTAAGGCCCAATTTTCATAAGAGTAAAGGTTGGAATAAATAATGTAAAGATAATTTAAGTACCAAATAGGGCCTCTAAAAGAAAACTTACCTTCTGAAATATTTAAGCAACATTTGTCAACTTTTTTTCAATATTATTACCTAAAGAGCTTTTTTAGACATTTTGTTTGTAATTGCAAAGAAATTTTAATACCATTTAGATGCATAGCTGTTTATGTACTGTGTGTAGAATCACGTTTATACAGAAGAAGGATAAGACATATTCTGTTCGTAAGAACATATTTGCACCCTCTTGGAGGTAATGTCATTCCTGCTGAGAATGCATGTTTTAAAGGAACAGCTATTAAATGCATGACAGCAGGATCAGATCAAGGATGATAGACCCAACGATTATTTAATTTAAAGTGGTAGATATGGGCTGAAGAAAATGCACAAAAGAAATTTATTTTTCCTTGAATAACAGAAGACCATAGGATGTCAACATTAAAATGATGATGTTAAGTGGAAGCATGTAGAGAAGTCATTTAGTCATTGATGCAGTATGTCTATTGATTCCCCAGCTAGATTTAGATCTCATTTAAAGCTAAAGACTGGGACTCTGTGCCGTTTGAGATAGTACAGCTAAGTGGAGACAAATTTCTCATGGACTTGTTCTCCTGCTTGGAACCTTGGTCCAACCTCTTTTGAGGTACACACATTAGAGGTGTGATGCCTTAATGGATATGGGGAACCTCATTTGGGAAAACCCCATTTGCAATGGACCGTTTGTGTGCTTGCCTTAATGGATTTGGTGAGACTTCATTTGGAAAGATCCTGCGTGCAACAAACTGTTTATATGCTCAGGGTGGTCCAAGGACAGAAAGGCAACATGCACAGGGGGCCCAACATGTAGGGGGCTCAACTCTTTCGATGATTGACAGTTCCACTTGGTGTTAGTAGATATCTTTTCAGGCTGCTAATGGACAGAGCATCTAAAGCTCCAAGATGGGCTCCTATCAGGAGCTGCTGGCTTCGGACATGGCCTTTGCTGGGTTCCTGTACATGTATGAAGCCTTGAAGAACAACAGATGATGGACATCAGCAGTGCAGGGAAAGAGGCCAAGCAGGTGGAAAATGGCATGCTGGTGATGGACACCGTGGACAGGCAGCTGTGAAGACAGCTCAAAAGACCGTCCTTCTACAGCGAGGAAGCTCCACAGCCAAGAAGGAAGGGACCTGGAAACCATCGAGGCTCAGACAGCCCCATTGTCTACAGGACCCAGGAGCCCAGGGAGCCCTGGGCATTTCACAAGGTGACTACTCCATAGCAGTGTTGCTTCCTGCGGTCTGCACCTGGATCTACTGCACAATGTCCTGTGGTCACCCGTGAAATTCGAGTGGAGCCTCAGTGGGAACCTGGTGAGCCTTTTCTACACAGTGGACTCAGTGATGCCACAGGTCCTCAAGATGTTCATAGGCTCCCCATCTTCATGCCAAGCAGTAATGGACACGCTTTTGAATCAGAGATAACCCAGCAAGTCAGAAAAGTAAAATAGGGTATTGCTGTTTTTCCCCCTCTGAATAAAGATATCCCTCAGAAGCAGGCTTAAGTTAAGCCCCTAAGGCATAGGTTATGAGAGACCCTTCTTAGCACTCCGAGTAAGTATGGTAGTATAATCATGAGTAAAAAACAGGGTAATACAATATGCCAAATGACTGGGTCAGGCACTAACCACTGTGTATAAATTTGCCTCTTTCAGGCTTCCATCCCAGTTGGAAACAAAGAAGCGGAAGAGACCCTCTGAAGTACCTCTAACAGCTCACACCTCCTTGAAGGTGTCAGAAATGAAACCTTGGGTCCATCATACCAGAGTAAAGAGGTGTCCCGTGAAGAAGAAAACCAAGCCCCCAGTGGAGGGGCCAGCCTTTAGGCAATCTAAAGTAACTGTTTAAGGAAGGGGAAAAATGAAAACGTTAATATTTTTTGCTAACCTTTCTTTATTTGTTCTGTCTATAGGATGGAGAAACAACTCCTGAGTGAGGATTTCCCTGGGCTATCACCTCTTCTGTTGATCTGTATTTGTCATCTGTATATGATTTCTGAATTTGCAGAAGCTGGTCTCTCAATCACCTGCAGGGTGCTTTCCTGCCAGCCCTGTATTGGACACTGTGTACAAGGTGTCAGTCCATGTTGCCTTGCCAATCCTCACTGTCATAGTGATTTCTTTGTCTTCTGTTGTTGTAAATATACTGCCAAAGCTTCGCGATGACATACGTAAGTATAAACCTTCCATCTAAAACGTCGCCCCCATTTCAGCAGGAAGTAGTTGGGTGACTACATTGCCCCTCCTCCCATAGATATGGAAGGGAAATACTGAGAGTGGGGAATATGTAACAGAGGGAATGGCTTAAAAAATGGCAGAGATTTTCTGTCTCCTTAAAACTTCCCCCACTCTTTTTGGGAACTGCACTCTGGCCTGCATCCCTGAGGCAGGTTAAGGCTTTTGTTAAAACTCCCAGGTGGGGCCAGCCCCCCCAAGGTGGGCAGCTGGCAGAGCTCACAAGCTTTGTCTTTGGCAGAGATGGGAGGATTAGAACAGTTAACCACAGTAATTGCCTGAAGCTGAGAACCCTCCCTTTAAAAGCTGTGTGTTTCTGCCTATGTGTGGGAAATTTGGGATTTTGAGACATGAAGGCCTACCATATTTCCTCCTTTGCTGTCGAAGTAAATGTCTTTTTCCTTCCTCCTCAAACTGCTTGTCCTTGTTCTGCTTCGTGGACAAGTGGCCAAGCTTTCTGTAACACATTTGTCTTGGCATAATTAACAAAATTGAGATAGAAAATTGAAAATATATCTAAAACAAAATTTATGACTAAGATTGAGAGTACAATAAGATTTCAAAGAAAACAGCATTTACCGAAATCTAAAACAATCACAGTCATTTCCATAGAAGACAGACAATTTGAGTTATTAAAGCATATTCATAACTTTCAACAGATAAAAAATAAAATGAGGGCATTCCATCAGAAAAAAAAAATACATGAGCAAAAGCATGTACTGAAACCTGGTTGCATTAACTACCTACCATTTCCCTATAGAGTTTAAGCTCTGACAGGGAAGATTTATACTTCTTTTTGCATCATCATTCATTCAATTTTCACTGACTGCCTACCACATGTAGGCACTCAGTTCTTGGGATACGTCAGTGAAAAAATAGGCAATGATAATTGTTATCACTGTGCTTTCATTCCATATTTAAATCCACCCCTCCATCGCCATTTGGACAAAATCACTTAACCTATAAAGAAATAATCAATTTCAATCATCTGATAGTCTTCACTTCATTTAGAACCAAACAAGATTGAAATAAAGTAGTAATAATTAAATTTTGCTTTTCGTACTTTTAGCCTAAAAATCACTATTGATGAATAAAAATATTTGAACATAAATTTATGAACAAAACAAGCTATCTGGGGAGCAATTTCATTCAGAATTGAAATTACATTTATGCTTATTTGAATGTCTTTGCCTGGAAATTGGGTAACTGTGTATCAGTTACCCAAGTCCCAAAGGAGAATACTGAAAATGTTCCATGTTTTGCTCAGTTGGAAGGAAACAAAAGCAGCCACAAATGAAAAACAAAAACAAAGGCAAAAATAATAAGTCTATAAGGCAGCACAATGGAGTTCATTGCAAACAGTTGCAGAAGCAAACTAGAATTGCTGCCAAGGCATAGGTTAGTCTATCCCACCAGACCAGCTTAAGTTAGTTGCTTTCATACATGTTTAAAACCCCAAATTGTTTTTTAGAATTATATTTTTACTTATGCTTCCTGGGTTTTCCCTTTCCCAAGCTGCTTGGTATAAAAGGCAAAAGTTATTCTTGTTTACCTGCATTATGAAGAGAAGAATTGATTGGTGGCTACCTCAACATAACTGGACTAGAAAGATTGGTTAAACAAACAAACAAAAAACCTAAGCTAATGTATTAAGAATATTTAAATTTGTAATTTTCACACCACAAATGCTTTTCTACTATACCTATTTTTAACTCATATCATGTATATTGAAGAACTCTGTGGAATGAGTGGGGCAGGGAGGTAAAGCAGAGATAAATAGACCCAAAATCCAAGCATGTAGCATAGAAAATAAACAGAAGGAATCTCATTGGTCCAGCCTCAAGATCCTTTTCCTACCACATAAAAAGACCATTACTCTGCCAAGAGTAACTTCTTAGCTTGCTATGTTAAAATGAAGTCAGGGACGGTCTCTCTTCTTCCTTTAATTTTTCTATCTTGGTACTTGTCCAACTCCAGTCAAGAGAGAAATGGAACAAGCTTCACAAACAAAAACATCTGACTATAATACAGCAAAGAATTAAATCATATTTCAGAAAACTGGGAGGAAGCAGATTACAAATATGTGGAGCAGAGAGGTTTGGGGAAAAATTCATAAAGGAATTAACATTTAATGCAGGACTTCTATTATTACTAGGATTTTTCTAGACAAAGAATGAAGGAGTCCAGTTTTGTTTGGACAATAGTGAGCAGTCAGTGTGCATGGAACATGGGTTTCACAAGGCACAAAAAGGCAATCACAGCAACAACAAAAATAAATAAATGAGACCTGATCAAATTAAAAAGCTTCTGTACAGCGAAAGAAATTGTCACAAGAGCAAACAGGCAACCTACAGAATGGGGGAAAATTTTCACATGCTACACATCCGATAAAGGGCTGATAACCAGAATCTATTTAGAACTCAGGAAAATCAGCAACAAAAAATCAAACAACCCAATCAAAGAGTGGGCAAAGGACATGAACAGAAAATTTTCAAAAGAAGACAGAATAATGGCCAAGAAACATATGAAAAAATGCTCAACATCTCTAATCATCAGGGAAATGCAAATCAAAACCACAATGAGATATCACTTACCTCCAGTGAGAATCCCTTTATCAAAAAGTCCCAGAAAAATAAATGTTGGTGTGGATACAGAGAGATAGGAACACTCATACACTGCTGGTGGGACTGCAAACTAGTGCAATCTCTGTGGAAAACAATATGGAGATACCTCAAAGAGATGCAAGTAGATCTACCATTTGATTACTGGGCATCTACCCAAAAGAACAAAAGACATTCTGTAAAAAAGACATCTGCACTCGAATGTTTATAGTGACACAATTCACAATTGCAAAGATGTGGAAACAACCCAAGTGTCCATCAATACATGAGTGGATTAATAAAATGTGGTATATGTATACCATGGAGTACTATTCAGCTGTAAGAAACAATGGTGATCTAGCACCTTTTGTATTTTCCTGGATAGAGCTGGAACCCATTCTACTAAGTGAAGTATCCCAAGAATGGAAAAATAAGCACTACAGGTACTCACCAGCAAATTGGTTTCACTGATCAACACATAAGTGCACATATAGGAATAACATTTATCGGGCGTCGGGCAGATGGGAGGGGGGAGGAGGGGATGGGTATATACAAACATAATGAGTGCGATGCACAGTGTCTGGGGGATGGACACACGTGAAGCCCAGACTTGGGTGGGGCAAGGGAAATGTAACCTAAACATTTGTACCCCCATAATATGCAGAAATAAAAAAAAAAAGAAAAAGAAACAGGTGGCAGACCATTTTGCTTTTTAATTTCAAAATATTTAATTGAAAAAAATTGCATATATTCAAGGTGTATAATGTGGTGATTTGATATACACATGCATTGTGTAATGATTAGCACAATCAAATTAATTAACACATCACCATCCATATCATTTGTGCATGTGTGTGTGTTTGTGTGTGTGTGTGTGTGTGTGTGTCTATGGGGCACATAAAATCTGTTCTCTTATCAAATTTCAAGTAAACAGTATTATTAACTATAGTTGCCATGCTGTGCATTAGATACCCAGAATTTATTCATATTATGACTGCAAGTTAGTTCTCTTTGACTAATATCTCCCCATGTCCCCCACCCCCAGCACCTGGCAACCACCATTCTACTCTCTGCCTCTATGAGTTTGTCTTTTTCAGATTCCACATATAAGTGAAATCATATGGTTTTGTGTTTCTGTGTCCGGCTTATTTTACTTACTCTAACACCCTCCAGGTTCATCCATGTGTCACAAATCGCAGGATTTCCTTCTTTTTTATGGCTGAATAATATTTCATTATATAATACATAAATATTTTGTATTCATTCATCTGCTCATGGACACTTAGGTTGATTCCATATGTTGGTTATTATAAATAATGTTGCAATAAACATGGGGTGCAGATATCTCTATGATGTGCTGATTTCATTTCCTTTGGATATATTATATATGCAAAAATTGGATGATATTTTGTATGACGGTTCTATTTTTAGTTTTTTGAGGAAGCTCCATACTGTTTTCCATAATGGCTGTACCAATTTTCATCCTCACCAATAGTGAATAATATTTTCCTTTTCTCCATACTCTTTCTGGCTCTAGTTATGTCTTGTGTTTTTGATAATAAGCAGATGGCAGATCTTGAATTCCTTACTAAGTATCGTTTTTTTGCCATGACTTGGATTTGTGGTTAGTTTATGTCAATAAATATTGACTCAAATACTGTAACCAAAAATTTCCTTTTAGAACCCATATTTTTCAAGCTGCCTAGAATATGGTTACACATGCCTTGCTTGTGGAATCACACCTTCATAGTTTGAGTTTCGGGAATGATCTCAGCAATATCATATCCAATATGTAGAAAGTTTATTTAATTATCTAATATTGCAACAGCAAATGACAGTGACATATAACCTAACTTCTCAGGGTTAGTTTCATTGTAAAACTTTCTTACAGATTATGTGCATTAAGCCTGCTTGATTTCAGATCTAGCAAGTATAGAAGGAGGAAAAGGTCCATGTTTGGAATGAATTCTGGAGTAACTGGTTGGACTTAGCTTTATCCTGAATCACCTTAGAAGGTTGCTATGAATATTACTCCAAAGAGGTGGGAATGTACATTGTCCATCATGGGGATATTTTCTTCAGATTTCTCTTCTGCTAGTGTCATTACATGTCTTCCCCTCAAAGTGTCAAATGCTTCAAAATTTCACTTTCATTATATATTAATTTGTAATGATGCACTTATCTAAAATATTTTTCTAAGTAATCTCTTTCTTAAGTTATTGGCACAAAATGAATTATACTTTGATTTTTGATGTATTAAAATATGTCATTAACAAGTATCATAAATCTTCATGCACAGACAGGAATTGAGATGTTATTTTGGTCATTAGAATATGTACTTGAATTTATATAATTCAATTTGGCATTGAATTATCTGGGTAAGTACACATCTACTTTACAGAAATTTTATTATAAGTTTCCTTATGAGGTAAATTCAATATTATAAATAATCTGATTTCTATGGAAAATTTTGTCATGTTTTTAAGAAAAGTGGACGCTCAAGAAATCTACCAGAACAAACACTCCTGCTTTTTTTTTTACTTTAGTTTCCCCAGCTTCAGTTAAAAAGATACCACTTATTTTTCATTAGAATAATGAAAGATTTAAATACATGCTTCCTACAGCTTGCATGTGAGTCATAAAAGAAGGAAACTTGGAATAAAAAGGAAAAATGAGAAAATTAAAATTAAAATGGGAAGCACTGTGGAATGATGGGAAGCATTAAAGGCCCTTCCCAAACTCATTTAGTTATGGCTTTCTGGTGTCAGAGTTGAGAGAATGGACTTTAATCAGTGTTCTGCTGCAACCCAGTTGTGTGGTGGTATAAAAAAATCATACACTATGTTAGACACACAGGACTTTAGAAACCAGTTACTACAACTTTTTTGGGGATGAGCCTAGTCCTATGTACAACAGGATGAGAATCCTGGGCTTCTTTGCATAGAACACAACTGTCTCTTAAAATGATACATGTTTTTTCTACTTTTCTATTTCTCTGTTTCCTCATTTATGGAATGAATAGATTTGACACAAACTTTTGTGAGACTCATAACAGTTACAGAATTCTTGTTCACTTTGTGCCACTAAATGTACATTAGGTGGTAGCAACAGTACATGCAGTGAAAAGTAAAGATATCTATCACAGAAAGTAAAGAAATTGAGATGGAATTCATAGTCAAGAGTCAGGACAAACTTTATTTATGGCAGGATTTTGTTCTTTTTGGCAGATCCACCTATTATCTGCATAACAGTCTTCAGAATAAGCACCTGTTTTTGAGATGGAAGCACAGCTGTTTTCTTTAGCATAACCTTTAATTTTTAACCTGTGGAGCAAAAGAAAAGCCTCTCAGTGTTTAGTACTTTCTAATAATTATCCTTATTTAGCTGTTATTTCCTAGGTCTTTTAGGAAATAGGGGAAGACTAAGTTATTAAGCATTGTAAGCAGACAGTCATAAACATAAAGCTAAGCACTTTTAAGATAAAGCTACTATAAACCTCTGGAACTTTCAATTCATCTTGACTGGAAAAGAATCCTTTTAACAAGAAACTTCATAGTAATATTTTAAAAGAGAAACTTTGGAAACTGGGAATTAAATCTCATTATTTTACCACTTTAATGTGAAAAGTTTCCTAACTTCACCAAATATAGGGTACAAACACCTAGTATTCGGGGACGGCATTGAGATGATCCATACGAAAGTGTGCAATGCTTAAACAAAGTGTGTGCTCATGTGATAAGTATATTGAGGAGAGGTGGATATACAGGGTCTGTAGAATTTGGAAGCGGTGAGAAAAAGAGGCTCAGTTCCTGGGATATGTAGTCAGAGTCCCTTTTATCCTCATTCCAAACAGATGGCAGTGGGTGTCTGCTTCAACATACTTGCTTCAAACAAGCATGAATCCTGTGGTTCACCACAGGTGGAAGTAGAGCTAGAATTCAAATGATGGATGGGCAGTATTAGGGTTGGGATGCAAGGATAGGGTGAGTTCAACACTCACCTAATAGTCTCAAAAAGAAGATGAGCTGGTGACAATGGTCAGGGCTCTATCACAGCCTTTCTTTCTTTTTTTTTTTTTTTTTTT